>WSLO01000055.1:5977-33764 GCA_019677385.1 Ceratobasidium sp. 392
GGAGGGGGAGGGGAAGATGATAATGAGGCTGCGAAGCGCGCATCTGTTGTCGTGGGCGAAGGCGGGCTGCGGGGCTTGGCGTGTTTTCCCCGCGCGCGGGTGCGGAGCGATACACATTCAGGGAAAGACAAGGAAAAGGAACGATCGTCGAATGTTGGGAACAGGCAGTTTCAAACGGTGGAAGAGGTGTTGCGGGACCGGGATCAGCTCGAGAAGGAGCGGGAAGAGTGGAATGCGCTCGGTCAGGGCAGTTTGTTGAATAATCGGACGCGGAGCTTGTCGCGTTCGCAGTCCCGTGCCGGTGGTGGTGGTGCCCGGGTCGGTGGAGCGAGGCCGCGAAGGGAGACTGTTGCTGGGAACGGTGGCGAGGGCGGGTCTAGTGGTTGGGGTACGCTCAAGCTCAAGAGGAGTGTTGAGATGCTCGCGGCTACTGCGCTGTCGCAAGGACACGGACACGCTCCGTCTGGCTCGGTTTCATCGTCTCATCGTCGTGGGGGTACTCTAGGATCCGTGTCGACCGTTTCGCACGTCCGCGGCGCGTCTACTTCGGCACATTCTCGCGCGCATAGTCGAGCTGATTCGTGGGGCCAGCGAGTGGTGTGCGGGTCGCGATCAGCTAGTTCGTTGGGCGACGATGCTGCTGCTAGTCCTGGTGGGCACATGGGCCAATCGAGCGAGGTGTTGTTGCGTGGACCTCGACGACCTGTCGAGGATTATCCCGTGGTGGATATTAGGCCTATACCTGTTGGAGATACGCATCGTGCGCGTGCGCCTCCGCC
The DNA here is from genome assembly GCA_019677385.1 of Ceratobasidium sp. 392. Classification (NCBI taxonomy): domain Eukaryota; kingdom Fungi; phylum Basidiomycota; class Agaricomycetes; order Cantharellales; family Ceratobasidiaceae; genus Ceratobasidium; species Ceratobasidium sp. 392. The sequence goes on from WSLO01000055.1 coordinate 6,757, forward strand.
CCCGCCGCAGCCGTCTGTACCTCCTGGGTTCGGTATCGCTGGTCCGAGCTCGCGAGGGCAGCAGACTATGGGGAACAGGCTTTCTCCCGGTCCCAACTATGCAACGTTGCACCCTATACAACCGCCGCCGTCGCCCGGTGACTCTGTTATCGGGCTCGCGCTCTCTTCTCCCGCCAACGCAGGGCTTGTGCTCCCCAACCACCCTTTCGCACACCGCGCAGGTGCTCATCCCGCCATGGAACCTCCAGCCGGACTGCCTACCGGTCCCGAAACGATCGCGACCCGTCACAGACATCCTCCTCGTAGCTCGGGAAGCACAGAACGAGCTCGACTCGACGAACCCAACGAGATTCGACCAAGTCGAAGCGTGCCGCCTATTCCCACAAAGAAAGAGTTCCCCCCGCTGCAAATGAAGTTTCCCATGGGCCCGAGCAAGAGCGCCCCACCTCAGCCTCAGCCTGAACATCCATTCGTGGTGCGTCAGACACTGTTGAGCAACGCGTCTGGTGAAGTGCAGCGCATGTTTGAGAACGCCATGCTCAAATCGGCTGTGCTTAGTTCTGGTGGGAGGGAGTGGGACCCGCGTCGCGGGAGTGGGGATAGTGGACTTGGGAGCTCGGTGAACGATCATGGGGTGGAGATGTATCGGGGCGGTGCGAGAAAGGTGTCTGGTTCGTCTGCGCTTGCTCCGTCGTCGTTGAGGGGATCGGTGTTTGGCCCTCCGGCTGAGTTTGAGGACTCTGAGGCGGCTCCTGTTATCGAGGTCGAGGAAGGAGGCGATGCTGCTGCGCCAGCGGATGTTCAGCCAACTGCTGGAGAGCCCGACAAGGGGCTGTCGCCACATGCTTCTGGGCATTCACCGTACTCGTTGATGGACAGCTTGTCCCCGGTGTCTAGGCGTAGCGGCTTGACCCGTGTATCGAGTGGGATGATCGACCCCGCGTTGGCTGGGATGACTTCGCCTATGCTCTCGCACGAGAGCTCCTCGTCTTCGTTCTCGAGTCCTAGGCCGCTCGCGAGCATCGACGACATCGAGTCCCTGCGTGGTATCTTCTATCGACCGAGCCCTGTCCCAGACACCACTCGACTCCCCACAAGTCAGGAAGGTTCACCATTGAACGAGCCAGTGCTCGACGACAACGCAGATTCGTCCGAGTCTGAAGAGTATGGCGAAGAGAAGAACCCCCAGCTCGGTGGTGGTGAAGAGGAAGATTGGACCTTTGGCCGTCGTCCATTAATCCACGGCCGGCAAGATTCAGATCAGAGTCAGCAGCTTCTGTGGGAACGTCGGCTCGAGACCAGCGGGACCAACGATCAGCAGGGCAAGACTCCGCTCCGGATCGATCTCGCTCCAGGTACCCCATCTCCGACTATAAGTGTCACCGCTTCTCTACCCCCGCCCACGACTGCGTTTTCGACTAGGCGGCCGAGCGCTGTTCCTCGTTCGACGCCTGCTGCCTCTCAAACGTACCAGGATGTTCCAGAGAGCGTGCATGATTCGGATAGTCAGTCTGAGCGTTCGGTGTTTACTACCTCAAGCCAGCGCGCCACAAATGGTGAGGATGGTCCAGCTGATACATGGTCTGTTCCCCAGCTGACATCATAACGCTCGCTTATTAGAGAACCTCACATTTGGCTTCGTCCGCTCGGCCCAAGTAGACTCACTTGACGTCAGCGTCGTCGCCGACCGACACTCTACGGCCCTTTCACTCATTGACATGTACGACTATGACGTCTCGGTCTCGTCGAGCTCGCCCAACACACCCCAAAACTACCCGGCCCCTCCGTCCCCATACAGCCGTCCGACCGATCACACCTACCTCTCCCCCGCCTCCGCCGGCCTCGTCCGGCCTCTTATTTCTGGTTTCCCTACTCCGCCTGCAGACGGAACTCCGATGTCTTCGTCCGTGCTTTCGACTTATTTCGCCGTAGATAATCAGACTTCATCCCGTCGCTCGGCCGACGAGCGTAGCTGCTCATAACACCTTCCTTTTTCCTTTTCCTTTGCTTGTCGCATATTTTATTCATCTTGTCGTTTTTGAGCCTCGTTTTTTCGACTTTACACTTTATTGTCCACTATAGTTCGTGTGTAGAAGATTTGTTGTTCCTAGCCTTTCTTTTTTTCGTTCACGGACATATGAATCGACTTTTTTTTGGTAGCATGCAATTTTTGGTAGTTTGATACAACAGGAGAGCCAAGAGGGAGCGAGAAATAGATAACAGCGAGCAGAAACAGCGTCAATCTGCGTATTGAGTCAACTAGCGAGGAGTTAGTAGAATATTCTGCGGTATTATTGGTGCTCTTGCTTACATCCAGAGTTAGCGTCCGGGAGCTATTCACATCCTGGTCGCGATAAATGCCGACCAACGAGTTGCCCTTTTCGTACAGCGAGCCTTTCAGACTGATGACAATGAACTGGAATGTTTCCGACGCGTTCTGACGGATGTAGTTGGCGATTTTAGCGACGTTTGTATTGTCCAGAGCGGCGTCGACTTCGTCCAATACGAAGAACGGAGAGGGTTGGAAGCTGGAAAGGCCATTAGGCCAGTACGGGTTGCATAAGGTCGACTTACCTGTGAATCGCAAACAATAGTGCGAGAGCGGCAACTGTCTTTTCTCCACCGGAAAGTTGTTCCATATCGCGGAAGCGCTTCATAGGCGGCATTGCGTGGTACTTGATACCACTATTGTATGGCTCCTGTATCAAGCGTCAGGCAGTGACACACACAATAATTGAACGAGTTACCTCGCTATCTTCCAAGCTTAGATACGCTACACCTCCCATTGGAGCTGCCTTGCCCTTGGTAAGGTCCTTATAGACTTGATCAATCCGTTCAGCGATGTGATTGTATGCTTTGTTGAACAAATCGCATCTACTCGGAGTTAGGCTAGAGTGTATGCTAGGGAACTACGACTACTCGCCTCTTCTTCTTGATCTCATTAAACTCGTCGCGGGCTTGCTTCGACTCTCTGCGTGCCTTTTCAGCCTCCTTTTCGGTTTCAGCCAGTTTGGCTTCAACATCGTCAAGTCTTATGTCCAAATTAGATACCTATCATCAGTATACCACCGATCCAGCTCACCTGTCCATAGCTTTCATGTTGGGAGCCATTTTCTCAATCTCGCTAGTAATCCTCGCAATTTCGGCATCCATTTCGGCTCCAACCTCAGCGGACCCGTTCTAAAGACTAGGTCAACGCTAGTTGAGTAACTACACTATAATACCTACCTCTTGCTCGTCTTCATCTAAACCGCTAAAGTCGACTTCGATATCGTAGTCTTGAACATCGCGAGCCCTTTGTGTTTCATCTTCATCATCTACGTCCATCCCTTCTGCCGCCTGGCCCTGCATTCGCCGTAAGTAAAACCTAGATGGATGCACGTGAGAAGTTCATACTTGTTCTAAGGGCACGTTCTTCAAAGAACCAGATTCTAGAGGTATATCGATTTCTTCGAGAACACATCTTCGGTAGATGGTGAATCTCTCGGAAGCGGCTTTCTCGATGTTGTCGTTCTAAAGGAGGGTTGGGTCAATTGTAGGTAAGCTTGTAATACGATTTTGACACATACGCAGGCAGCAATCTCTTTGAGAGCTTTGTCAACTTCCTTGGATGAGTGGAGTGCGGTTCGCTTGTGACCATCTAGAACCTTGGTCGCTTCGGTAAGAGCTTCGTTTAGCGTAGCGACACCCTGTCGGTGTTCATCCAGCTCTTGTTGCTGCTCCTCGATTTGCTCTGCTAGACGGTCTCTATCCCCTTGAAGCTTCTCCAGGTTTGTAGTCTCGTTTGTGAGTGTTTGTTCAAGCGATTGTAGTCGGGCGTTGATGCTAGCTAGTTGCTCCTCCTCAAATGAAATCCTACGCTGCGATTAAAAAACACTAACACTAGTCCCGCAGGTACTCACTGGTGGCTGAGTCGAGCAATCTGCGACTCGAAACGCATTTTCGTCTCCAGCTCCTCAGTCTGGGCCTTCAACTGCTGCTCTTCATATTCACGAATGTTGGCAACGCCAACGTTCTGGCAAAATGCGTCGAAGACATTGTCCTCGGCTTCATTGATAGCTTCAGAGAGTTCTTCAATTTGCGCGAGCATCGACTCGTGGGCAGTAGTAGCCTGTAGAAGCAATTATTCAGCTCCAACCAACGTGAAAGGAGGCCTCTCGATGCATACCGTCTCGACCTCGGGATTAAGTTTACGAAGCTCAGACTCGACGTGCTTGAGCTCGTCCTTAAGCCCGGTGAGACGCGACTTCAACGCATTCTAAAAACAGCTATTCACTAAGGCTCTCACGTTTCACGAGCATTGCCTTTACCTGATCGTCTTTAGCCAACTGCAACTGAGACTCTATCCTGTTGATGTCCGCAGTAAGGCCTTCATCTACTTTCCCTCGCGGTTTGGATTGCCCTAGTTCACGTAGCTGAGCATGAAGACTGTCTTTTTGCTTATTCAAGGCTGTTAAGAATAAGTCATTAGGGATAATTACGCCATTTGATCTTAAATAGCCTACCTTGAAGTTCTTTCTCTTCCCATTTACGTGTATTTCCGTGGCTGCTACGTCCTCCGGTAATGAGACCTGTCTTGTGAATAACTGTTCCGTCCAAGGTTACAGCTGTTTTGCATGTCAGTAAGGAGACCACCTTGAGACAGACTCAAATCGTACCTTTGACCTCTTGCCCTTTCTCGTAGCAAACATATCTCGCTACCTCCATGGTATCGCAAACAAGTGCGTTGCCACAAGCGTGGAACATCGCCCGTTCGACAACTGGCTCGTACTGAATGACATCGATCGCCAGACGAGCACCCCGAGCGAAGCTTCGGTATTTGTCGTTGATGTTCTTCGCCTGAATGCTCTCCAATGGAATGAACGTTGCTTGGCCAGCTCGTTGTTGGCGCATATACTAGTGATAGCGTTAGCAGAAAGTGGTAGGGTCGCCCATAAAGCCTACCTCGATGCAGTCAATTGCTGTTTTCTCATGGTCCACCACAATCGAGTCAATATTGCGACCTAGAACTGTGGCTACCGCCACCTCGTACTTGCGCTGACTCGGCTTGCAAAGGTCGACAACGCGCCCTCTGACACCTAGTATAAACTTGAGCTAGGGTTGAAAAGGCACAAGAATTTACAAACCTGGAAATACTCGCTGTAGTTTCTCGAGTGTCTCCTTCAGTCGAGCATCTTTCGCGGATTCCTGCTGATCTACGCCTGCTTGCATAAGCTTGGTGTGCACGTCGTGCAGTTTCTCGTTGATCTCGGTTTCCAGTTGACTATGTTACGAGTCAGTAACAACCGGCAAACAATAGATGAGGCGGCGAACGTGATGCGGATTCGGTCAGACTGAGCCTTATCCAACTCATTCTTGGCGTTTTTAAGCTGTTGCTGCAGAGTCTTGACCTTTTCGTCTGCCTGCGCTGTATTAGTTGTAAACGAATACTGTACCAGAACACATCTTACCTCGCTTCGCTTCTCCCCCACAGTTGTAACATCGGTCTTCAGTTTGTCCCGCTGCGACGTGAGCTGCTCCAACTTATTGTTTTGGGTCGCCAGATTGCGGGCCAATGCTTTATCTTCACGCATCAGAGTTTCACGCTTTTGGCGTTGCTCGACGGCTTCACGAGCAGCGGCCGCTTTCCTGATGTGCACGCGAGTTCAAATTTGGACAGCATATGGATGCCATTCACTTACAATTGGTGATACTCTGCTAACGATTCTTCGCTGAGAGACGATCCCTGTTCTATCGCCGCACGTCGTGCCTCTAAATAGACTCTCAGTTTGAACGCTCAAGGTTAGGAATAAGTCAAACTCGCCTTGAGCTCTCTCAAACGCCTGCTGGACATCTGCCAGCTCTCTCTTCATCCGGGCAACCTCTGCCTCTTTCTTTTCGGCGTCACGTTGAACATTCTCCCCAATAGACCTGGCCTTTTCGACCTTCCGTATAATATGGGAGATTTGTGCTTCAAGATCGGAGATACCAGGTTTCTACGGACGTTGATTAGAATTATTAAATCACAAACGAAGTTGACCAGTCTCGCTTACCTTGGCATCCAAAACCTTTTCCATTTTCTTGAGCGCTTTCTCAGCCTTCATAGCTTCCGAACGAGCTTTAGCTTGCTGCTCTCGGGCAGTGTTAACTTTTGCGTCGTCGGCAGTCTATCTTACATTTAGACAGAGTTCTATAAGAGTATAAACCTTACATACCTGCTGCTTTTTCAAACCCTTAAGATCCTTGCTCTTCGCTCGAATCGCGTCAATATTCGTGTCAATCTCACGGCCGATGTGGAACAACTGCCATAGCAGCTTGTGCACAATAGCATTTTCCTTTCGCGAAAACATTATATTAAAACGAACAACCATTAAACATTACACATACCCTATCATCAATGAGTTTCTCGTAGCGTTCTACCTCGCTCTTCTGCTCTTTGAACTGCTTAATCTCTCCGTTTATGCCACGGCGTTTATTGAAGTTGTTCGCTGCATTCTCAGTGGCCCGATCTTGTGAAGCCTTCGCTTTTTCGTACGCAGGAGCGAGCTCAAGAGAACTTTGAGCGGTTAAAATTATTAAGGACGATAGTATACTACAGTCGTTGAGAAAATGACGTACCCGCTGATTTGGTCGATTAGTTTAGAAAGTTCCTTTGGCGATTGAGACGCTACAGCCTCGACATCGCCCTGGTTGAAGACATAAATAAATGAGACATCCCGATAACAAGACCGCCACAAACCTGGAAAACCAAAAAGTTCTTTGCTTTGACGAGGATGTTGTGTTGCTCCAGCGTCGCGTTATAGGTCTGGTAAGTTACTACCTTATTGTTAAGTTTGTACTCTGAAGCACCTGATGTCGAAATACTGTGACTTTGTAAGTAAATATGATTCCAGCCCGTTGCGCACGAGTTACTCACGTCCGTTGGAATTTGTACTCCTTCCCCTCCGCGTCCTGATAAACTGCCATGACCCACGCCTTCTTGGCCGTGCCTTCACCTTCACCTTCGCCCTCTTCATCGCTCCCCTCCGGCTGCTCGTTCCCCTCTTCATCAGTCCTCTCAAGCCTCCTGCCACGATATACTAGATCCTTCAACTGGCTACTCCGTAGTTGAGCACTCTTGACCCCAAGCACAAAGGAGATTGCGTCCATAAGATTAGATTTTCCGGCTCCATTCGGTCCAATAACGCTAGTGAAGTTTTTGAAGGGACCGATAGACTGTTGTCCTCGATACGACTTGAAGTCGCAAACGTCGATACGAAGGAGCGGCATCTTGTGATGGTGGCTCGGCGCTTGTTTTGCCCAATCGTCGCGACTGGCCAAAACACGATCACATGACTTTGACATCCACCACGGCGCCACGGTCTCAGAGGCTCTAACCTTTAACGGCAATTAAAGTTCAAGAAGCTCACGCATATACAGAACAAATGCGCCATTATTAATTCCGAGTGGTGGTACAGTGTGACTTGTGGGAATGTTAACAAGATTAAAAGATAGCGAGGTATATTAGGTCATTGTGGGTCATCTGGTTCTTCGCACCAGGCGATCTTGATTCAACGGCGTTTGGTAGCCCAAAGAAAGGTGCACAGCAAACACTTTCCTATCCCCACGCCTTTCTCGTTGATGTCCCACTCTTCGTGAAGTCTAATTGGAACGAAAATCATGAGTGAGCAGGGTCATATATGGGGTGAACTAATATTACCTGGAGGCGAGCATGGACATCATGGCATCATCATATCCAACCTGGCGCAAGAGCGGTGTCAAGGAACGCAACCCAACTGCTAGGTTTTCGATTCCGGTGCGGCCAATAGGTTGCAGTGACACATCTGTCTTGAGGATTTCAGTGACATACAAGCCATACGTCAAGTACTAACCTTCGGGCCAGTCCCCTAGGGGAAGCGGGAAATCGCACGTATCGAGTTTCTCGACCTGAGGGTTGCTTCTTACCTGTGGTAGCAGTGTAAGGTTAATCAACGCACAGCTTAGTGTTATTCTACTCACCTCTGATGCCAGTTTAAGCCTCAAATCGGGGTCGAGACCAGACTCCTTGATAGAGGCACGGACGACTTCCACGAGCTCCCGCGTTGCAGTTCCGATCGGAGGGTCCGTGCCATCCTGGTACCATTAGATGGATTTTTAGTAGCTATTGAGCCAACTTACCGACAAAGAAAACGGAACTGAAGACTCGGCCATCAACAATAAACCGCCGGGACGAAGAACTCGTAGAAGCTCCCGAATGGCCGTTTTACATCCAGGAACCTATAATCATGCCTGTTTAGTCGCCTTTCACTATAGCCAGAATGCTATACGCACACCCATGGTAAGAACGTATCGACAATGAACAATATCAAAGACGCCGTCGGGATAATCAAGTCCTCGAGTAAGATCGTGTATTTCAAAGCGAACATTACTGCGCTCCGTGAACGCGACTTCAGTCCGGTGTGGCGTATCGTAGCCTGAGTGAGGGGATGATGCTGGCGTGCTATAATCGTCTACCGGGCTCAGGAGTGTCGATTCGGTTGATGTACCTGATCCGTCCGCTGTGTCGTGTGCACTGAGAAGCATTGCTGTCAGGTTTTCGCTAGACACGGCATGTCTAACTCCAGCGTAGATAGAGCTTTCGTACTCCCCGCACTAGCATATAATTAGCATTAGTAATCTAGGATGATGTGGTACGTACGTGAGGCGTGGTCAAAAGTGAGCCGGATGTGTAGTTCGAGATCGCTGAAGTGGGAGGTGGAATTGGTACAATGTCGGCACCAACGAAATCTGCTTGCGGATACTTCTCTGCCATCTCGCGCACCCAGCTGCCTGTGATTCTCCTCATTTGAGTAACATTACTGTAGTGTATTCAGCAATGGGCCTACCAGTTCCCGCACCGACATCAAGCACACAGCGCCGGCGGCCACTCGCGCGTGGCGCTAGCTTTTTGTTGACGGGTCCCCAGAACAAGTCTCCAAGTACAGCAGTAGTCATCTGATGTATGCTTTCCAGCCTAATTTCGCCGTCAGTCACACCGAACTCTCCATAGTGGGTCAGACGTACCGGTCAAACTCTTCCTGGTCCGCAGGTAAAAAGTAGACGCCTTGCGCCGGCATGCGCCGTCCTAGTTGAATATGGAAATCAACTATGTGGGCCTCCGTTTCAGCCATGCCGCCAACGAACCTTCATGGTAGTAGAAGTAGTTCTCGTTTCCTTCATCCGCGTACAACGGCGAAGGCGTCGAGAACGAGTCGTAGCTCATGATCGCTGGGAGTCGATGCGAGTGGTATGAGGCTGCCGATGAAGAAAGGTAGTCAACTCGGGTCAATATGGTTGAGCGGTCTGTGAGCTGAGTGGCCTGCGGCTGAAAAACGTCGTTGTTCTTCCTTTGACTACTGGAAGACGATAGGATGATTAGAGCCAGTAGGTGAACCCAGCATATTATAGTGGTTCATGAGCTAGATGAGGCACGAAGCAAATCAAAATATCATAGGGTCCAGTTAGACTCTCCGCTGCAAGCCGCTCTTACCGTCGACTACCACATGGCTAATACGCCTGCCCCGTGAACACGCGTGCCGTATACTGGGTGCGGCCGCACCTGCCTCGCAATCACGCCTTGCAGTTTGCCATTTTCATACCGATCCAATCCTGTCTTTTTTTCATCGGACCTACGCGTCCAATTGGTTAATCTCGCAGGCCGTCTACTCTACCGCACTCCTATTAGACTTGGCACGTACTATCATCAAGCCTCATTTTAGAGTACAAGGAGCCCCGCATAGGGGTGTTCGCTCCTCCCGCTGGCTCCTTTCAGCCGGGTCAAAGTTTGGCGCATGGCACGTCATCTGCAGCAAGCGTGCCTTGCCCCTGTAAGGCCGGAGAAAGCTGTCCACTATGCTTAGACACAGAAAAAATCACAAAAGCAGTGAGTTTTGTCGGTGGTGCGTGAGTTGTAGTTGGTCGTTGACTCTATTCATCCAATAAAGTTTGATCAACCCTATCTTGAAGACGATGCCGCTGGAGCTGTCAACCACTCCCGATTTCGATATGTCTATGAAGTAGCGCTACTCGCGTCTCCTAAAGCCATTTTTACCTACGCCGGTGTTCCGATGCCCGAGGCAGTCGGCAGAATATTTACCCAAATTAACATGCATACGTCAGACAAGCAGAAGCCCACGAACGGAAACCCTATGCAAACGCATCATCGAACAACTTGACACACTCTGCCTTGTGCCAGCTCCCCACACCCACAGCCGGCACCGGGCTCTCGCGGCGTCCAACGTATTTCAGTTGGTGGCCGCCACCCAATTTCTCCAACACATTGTTAATCCGACACTCGACATGGCTCCACGACCCCTGATTCCTCGGTTCCTCTTGCACCCAACGTATGTCCGCGCCTGCGCCTGCACAGTCTCGGAGCACCTCCTCCAGGGCCGCGAATGGGAAGGGCGCTATTTCCTCGATCCGTACAATCGCCACGCTGTCCTCGAGTCCACGTGTCTTGCGCTCCCGAACCAAATCGTAGTAAATCTTGCCAGAGGCGAGAAGTACTCGATCTTTAGGCGTTCCCGGGGCTATTGAAGGGTCGGCCAAAACTGGCAGGAACTCTGTCCCAACATCCATATCTGACAACGTGCAGGCCGCGGCCTTCGGCAATAGTGTCAATCACAATCCCGGAACAAATGGTCATGTGCTCACAGGTGATCTCAAGAGCCCCTTGGGAGCCGCAACGATGAGGGGCTTGCGGTAATTGCGGAGCATCTGTCTCCGGAGCAAATGGAAATATTGGGCGGGGGTCGTCGGGTTTACGACATGCATATTGATATTGAGTGATGGATCGAACTCATATGCGTCATTGGTGAGCTTGGGATGAGCGTACAGGGACTCAGTGATTCGGTCTAAACGGTGTCCAAGCAATACATGCTTACCTGCAAGAATCTCTCAATGCGGGCACTCGAGTGCTCCGGCCCTGCTCCATCGAGGCCGTGAGGCAACAACATCACCAAGGCGCTGTTGTGTATGATCAGAATTTTGCGGAGACCAATGTGTTCAGGGAAGATTCAGGTACTTGCCTTTGCTTTAGCCACTTAACTGAAATGGATAAAGTGAACCACAATTAGAGATGAGCGGGGGGTTCGAGGCCTAGATGCTAACTCACCCTCCGCCGATGCTATGAACGTATCGATAATGACCTAACCGTGCGTTAGTGGCGAGCCCCCGCAATTTGCATAGAGACTCACTTGCGATCCATTGAAGAAGTCACTATTACGCTCGCGTGAGTTCACGGAAGGTAGGTTTTAAACGTGCTTACTCACCCAAACTATAGTTACCGAGTTGGCGTCGTGCGGTTAATCTAGTTATTCTCCATAGACGATGTTACGGCTTACCTGTGCCTCCCAGATGACAAGCCTTGTATCGAGCTTAAGCCAATCTGTTGAAGCCCCTAATGCAACCGACTTACCTATTAGGAGAACTCGTACTCAAACCGTATTCAAACTGGCCAAAAATAAGCTCCAGCGCACTGCTACCACTACCACAAAGCATAACTTACCGCCAGAATGGCCATCTCAGATAAAGAACCTAACGAAATATTAACGAAATGTTGAGCATAGAGCAAGGCTACTCAACTATTTGCCAGCTCCAGCTTCTTCTCCGTCGGTAATGAATTCAGAGGAACTGTAACGCGTTCCGTCTGTTGGTCGACGAGCATAGCGTGTCTGCACCACACTCCAGTCAGCATCGATCCACAAAGGAGATCACTACACCGCACCGATGACTGAACGTCCCCCGCCCAACATCCTGACCTACATCAGAGCTCCGTAAGCGGGTGTATGCGCATGACCTAGGGAGGAGCACAACACACCTGAAATGCGCACATCAAACCCTTCCGTCATCAAAGAACCCCAGGCCAAGGCCTCTGCAGTTCCCCAGTCGATGCCTTGGCCGGATTCGAGACTCGATAGGCGGTGTTTGATGTGCCGTTGTAAACGCGGGTGAATTGTCTATTCCTAGATCTGAACGGCCAATGCATAGCTAGGGATACGCAAGGGGGACTTACGAATCCGACCGGAGTAGCGACACTCGTCTTGCCAATGTCTACCAACGTCTGCGCCTTGACCCCAGTTTTAGGATTCCGATTGGCTTTAGATGTGTCTCCCGGCCAAACAAGGCCGGACCACTCGCCCGAAAGCATGTCGGCCTCTGGTCGGAAGCCATCTGCTTTCGCGAGCTCCTTTTCGAGATGCTGCTTATACGCAGAACGATCTGCAGTGGCGGTTTCTTCAGATAGAACCCCCTCGTTCTATCGATAGACTCGTGAGAAAGTGCCAAATGGAGAGCCAAGCCAAGTTCGCTTACGATCAGTTTCTGTTCGTATATCTGCGGCACAGACTGGCGTGTTCTGATCTTATGGTACCTATACGGCGGCTCCGTTGGATAATTATCATATACGCGAAGTCATGTTACTCACATTTGCGGCTGGGTAAATGCAGGTTCATCGAGTTCGTTATGTCCCCTATACACCTCACGTTAGACATGCGGGGACGCGTGCATCAAACACGCTATATGCGCCCACCATCTTCGGTACGTGATAAGGTCTACGATCACATCCTGCGATAAAGTTTGAGCAAGAGTAGTCAAACCCACATGGGCGCCATCGAGCCGGGGTGGCTTACTTTGCGGAAGAAGTGGCGATATTCAAATGCGATTTTGAGCGCCCGGTATACGTCTATGTACCATCAACACGTTTGCTTTCAGACGAGTTTAAGAGGTTAATGGCCGTCACGGACCTTCGGGATGATCTCCATTTACATGGAGGACTGGGGCATTGATCATTTTGCCGATGTCCGAGCAATACAAGGTTGAACGAGCGTTGGCGGCGGGCGTCGTATATCCAATGCTGCGTCATGCCTTAGTATGATCGACCAGACACGAGGCCAATACCCACTTATTGCTATACGAACGGTTAGTATCAATTAGTTATCCACTGGAGAATGCACGCACTTTACTACGAGATGAATGCTACCCCCACTAGTGTAATGAGGCAGGCCGCCTAAGAAGTAAGGGTCATACTAAGATCCTATTTGCGTCGGAGTCGAAAACTCACTGAGCCCTAGTCCTTCCATGATCACCCCTTGTCCCGTAAAGGCAGCATCTCCGTGGAGTTGGACGCACATCACTTTGTCTCCTAGCATGCAATCGTTGCCCGAGTCTTTGATGAGCGAGTATTGCTTTGCTCTTGCTTGTCCCATCGCGACGCTGTTTGTTCTCGATGTTAGTCATATACACACGCAAGGGTCGCAAATAATAGCTCACGGGTTGACGGCCTCTGAGATGAAAATAGATCGAGATACACTCAGTAAGGAAAATATTGCATCGATTTGGAGCTCAACGAGCATGATAGAACCTACCAAGGTGGGAAGGATTTTGGAGCATAGTAACTTTTACTGGCGTCCCCGCGCCCGGATACTCTAGCGTCGGGCACGATACTGGAGGTACAGTGATAAATAAGCCTTTCAGACCATAGGCCTGGTTGGCATACCTAAATGACTTATCACATCGCCCACGGCATTCAATTCAGCTGGTACCTCGCTCCCTCCACGGATTTTGTGAAACGTTGCGGATGGCGAGTACTTCAATAGGTCAGTGAGCAGCGAGAGACGCCCACGGTGGGGCATACAAAGCACCACATTAGACACACCCCCTAAGACGTTATGAGTGACTCCCCATATTTCAGACCACATCATGACAAACCTTGGGCAGCAGCTTGGAACAGTGAGTCTAAAGCGGCGAGCATAGATTCAGCTCCCTCCAGCCCATAGCGTTTAAGATTTGGGAATTTCAGCTGCAAAAAATTATCCCAGGTTTCGCTCCGAGCCAGCAAGCTCCAAATCCTTCGCTTTTGCTCATCGTTGGGTAGGTGCCGACTAGATGACTTTTCGGACTCGAGCAGATGTGAGAACCAAAGACGCTCAGCTTTTGAAGGAGAGTGTAGGTACTCGTAGGCGATACGACCAACATAGACAGTGCGCAAGTGGTCGACAATCTCAGCGAGGGACCACATAGCTTTAGTCGAAGATGGGTTTCCGAGGCTTTCGAAATCGTGCCAGACAATTCCATTGACATCGAATTTTGCGTTCGCATCTTTCAGACCGTAGCGCGTTGGATCCAAAGCGCTCACGTCGTCGCGCTCCAAGAGATCCAGGGGGTCGATAGACGCGGCTCTGCACGTGATCTCACGCGTCAGTCCCACGCACGGTTGTCCACATGAGACGAACTGCTTGCCTGTGCCCATGCAGTCTGACAGAGTCCACGTATCGAAGCAACGCCGCGTTCTTGGCCCTGTTTTCGATCTGAGCAGGTGTATCTTATTAAGGTTTTTAGCCTTTTCAGACACCGACCACAGTGAATCTCACTCACAATCTGGAAGTGTGTAGGGACGAGGCTGCCTATAGCCGAAGGAGTCATCGTGATAACGTGCTCGCAAGGTCGCAGCCTTGAACGAGGTGAGCCCACAGCGGGCGCGTCGGGACGCGTTCAACATAGCGATTGCAGAAGAGAAGCGGAAAGAAGAATAACAGCTGCTGGCTCTTTATACGTATCAAATTGTGAGTACGTCGAGGAACAATTCACGGGTTGAAAACGTTTGCTATGAGCAGAACGTGACGTCTATTCCGGATCAAGGTCAGCTGCGTCTGGATGTAGCTTAGGCGCCGACACATCTTATCTTATCTCGTTAAGCATAAATTTACTGATTCGGGAGATGATCGAAGATTGGAGTCATCCCTATCCAAGAAAATAAAAGTCTTGGTTATCGCGCCCTTGTCCACACTGGCATTCGTACTCCGAGCTACTGCAACCAGGTTCATTTCCGCCTTACATTCTAAAACTGCCTTTGCTCACTCATCACTGCTGAGAAACTTCGGTCCTGACCCTTGCTCTCGACTTAAATCGACTGCTAGAATGGCTACTGAAGCAACAACGCAACCCGCCGCTGGGAGCTCAACTCTTCCTCAACTTCCAGGCACAGAGCCTTCTCGGGCCGTACTGGATGCATTTCGTATCAGCATTGCTGCCTCGATTCATCGTGCATTGCCAAATTTAACTCTAGAGCAAATTTACCCCGGAGTGCTGTATGGTGTCAAAGGCGTGGACTTTACTGTAGCACTCGCTCGCTTCCGGCTCGGAGGTAAACCGGATGATTGGGCAAAGAAGGTTGTCGACGCGGTGAGTGCCTCGCCATCTGTTTCGTCAAAATGTGCTAAGTTGTACGTACTTAGTTTGAATCAGACGAGTATGTTGAGTCGGCAACTCAGCTCAACGGATTCGTAAACTACCGACTGCGAACCCAAACGCTCAACAGCAAAGTTCTTGCGCAAGTTGACGCACTTACCAACCACACGGCCGACAAAATACCCTCGTATGGGTCAAATTCCTCTGGGAAGGGCAAAAACATCATCATAGGTAAGGCAACGGAAGCAATCATTTAATACTTAACCTTTAAGTACTGAAATCATATATTTAGAGTACTCGTCTCCTAACATCGCTAAGCAATTTCATGTGGGTAACCTTCGGTCGACCATCATTGGCGGGTTCCTTTGCAATGTGTACAAAGCAAATGGATGGGATGTCCTCGGCATGAACTACCTTGGTGATTGGGGGAAGCAAGTACGTACTCGAATTCAGCTCAGACAGCATGCTATACTTACTAACATACCTGCGACGAGTTAGTTCGGGATGATTGCCGTGGGATTTGACAAGTATGGCTCTGAAGAGGCCCTCGCTCGCGATGCTATCAAGCATCTCTACGAGGTCTACGTAAAGATCAATGCAGATGCCAAGGATGATGAATCGGTACACGATGCTGCTCGTGCCTATTTCAAACGCATGGAGGATGGTATGCTATATTTCACCTGCCGCTCTGCTTGCTGGATTAACTGTGTCCAGGTGACGAGAGCGCGCTTGCAAACTGGCGTAGGTGGCGAGATCTCTCGATTGAGAAATACAAGGAGGAATATGGCCGACTTAACATCGCTTTTGATGTATATTGGGGAGAATCACAGGTGAGCGAAAGTGAAGCGGTGCCTGTTTACAATGTTTATGCAGCATACAGGTCGGGGCGGACAGCCTGAAACAGGTTGTCGAGAAACTCCAAGAAATGGGCCTGGTGTCCGAATCCAAAGGGGCTGAGCTTATCGATTTAGAAAAATTCAAGCTGGGAAAGGCTGTGATTCGAAAGCAAGGTGAGTCAAGCTTATTGACCACATGCACAAGAGCCACTAATCCGTATTTCAGATGGTACATCTCTCTATTTGACCCGAGATATCGCTGGCGCCATCGAGCGGTATGAAAAATACAAGTTCGACAAGATGATCTACGTTATCGCATCGCAGCAAGACCTCCACTGTGCCCAATTCATCAAGACGGTGGAACTTATGGGTTATCCATGGGCGAAGAGCCTTGAGCATGTCAACTTTGGTAAGTCGAACCATGTGCATATGGAATGCAAGCCTAATCTGTGTCGTAGGTATGGTCCTGGGAATGAGCACGCGGAAAGGCACAGCAGTCTTTTTAGACGATGTCATTCGGGAGGCTGCCTCGGTGATGGAAGAGAAAATGAAGAGTAACGAAGAGAAGTACAGTGCGATCGAAGATCCAGAGGCGGTTGCGCAAGAGATTGGCATCACTGCGATCAAGATCCAGGACATGGCCGCTAAGCGGTGCGTACAGCTCGCGTGCCCATGTGGATTAGAGGTTGACCCACACGTTTGCTGCGCAGAATCAACAATTACAGCTTCAATTGGTCTCGTATGATTTCGTTCGAAGGAGATACTGGCCCGTACCTCCAATACGCACACGTGCGACTCTCTTCTATCTCGCGGAAGAACCCAGAGCTGGTCCCCCTCCCACCAGCTGAAAAAATTCAGACGGATCTCTTGACCGAGCCACAAGCGCGCGACATCGTCTTCCTCCTCGCATCATATCCCGATGTCGTGCGTGTCGCTTGTGAGAAGAACGAACCTAGTGGAGTGGTAACATTTGCCATGCGCTTGTCCCACGCGATTTCTAGCGCGTGGGACTTGCTGCAGGTCAAAGGCCTACCGGCTGACCAGATTGAGACTGCGCGGGCCCGATTGTTCTTGTTCTTGTGTGCTCGAGATGTGCTGGGCGCTTCCATGCGTCTGTTGAGTATTCGTCCTTTGGAGCGGATGTAATTATGTTATTGTTGTATTGAAGTCACGAAATCTTTGAGAAAAAATAGTTATATCAGAGCTTATACATTGACTTTAAATCAGGAGGTGTTCTCTCAAAGTCTCCGTTGTTTGGCTCGAGGCCGAAAGCAAATATTATTGAATCGTATGGGCAAACCCGTTCTTCCACTATCACAGGGTGAGATTATACTCGTATTCGCTCTGGGTGTTCTGGGCTAGCCAAAGCACGACAGCTGACAGCATAATCGCGATGTTTTGTGCAACGTTGGCGTAGCCGTAGTAGTTGTACGTCTCACCGTACTCGTTGAGGATATACTTCAGAATGAGGATAGTCTATGATGAGAAGGTTAGTGGACCATGCTGCGGAGTGGGTGCCTCATGTCACGTACCACACTGCCCGCGAGCCCACCAGCCATCATGGCGAATCCCATAAAGAGGAATATACGAGCCCGCCGTACGTAGGAATCACCCGATGAGAATCCTTCGCCCAACAGCTGTTCCTTATTAATAAGATTCACGATAAGCATGCCGAGTGTCGAGCAAATTCCTGGGATCCAATCTTAGAGCAAAGACACGGATGAGTAGCTGTGGATACTGTGTGAAAGTATGCACATACCTGTGAATGTGACATGTACCGGCACAGTGTCATATGGCGAGTCGGCGGGTGGGCGGGCGTGTGCCGATAGCACGCAAGCATCAAGGAAGATCCAGTGCGCAAACGCAAACTAAACAAGAATTTAGTGCACAGCACATCAGGCAAAACCAGATATAGCTTACCAGTGCTCCGGCAACATACACTCCAACAAGTCGTTTGTGTTTCAAGAAAGGTAGCGTGGGGAATGGAATCACGCAAACTCGGCGAGGGTCATATTGTGAACGTGGGAGGCTCATTATGAGACAAGATTGTATTCTGCAACAGATAAATTATTGGGTGCCATTCAGAGTGTGATATCCCAGCGTGGCTAACATACCGGGTTGTGGAGGAAGAGCTGATGGGACCAGGAACGGTTGGCGCCGGGAAACAGCCGATGATCACGTGCACCACCACAACAGCTGGCTCGGCGCTTAATCTACTTTTCGCCACCTCCATACTCGGCTAACATCTGGACATAACTAGTATTTTTGTTGATTAAGGGCGAGCGAATAATCGCACTGCAATAATGGCTTCAGCGACACCTCCACCAAAAGCTGGCGAACCTAGTGATGCACAAGCTGCTCACAAACGGCAGACCGCTGCAGATCTACAGAAACAACAACTCGAAAAGCTCATGAAAGATCCTACCAAGACGGCCCATATTCCAGCTGCACCGAAGGAGAAAACTATCCGTCCCCCTCGAGAGATGATGAAGAATGTGCAGGGCTCAAGTGCGGGTAAGTGTTGTTCTCCGCTCTTCACTCCTCGCAGAGACTGATTTCGTAATGAACAGGTGCCGGGAGTGGAGAGTTTCACGTCTACAAACAAAGCAGAAGGCGAGAGTACGAACGGATAAAGATAATGGAAGATGCAGCAAAGAAGGTACGCACCACGCGGGAACTTGTTTGCAACGACTTCTCTCACACGAGTGCCCAGGAGCAAGAAATTTCCGAGTTTGAGCAGAAGAAACGAGAGAGAGAAGAGCAAAGCGAGGCAAAGACTGCCAAGAACCGAGCAAAACGACAAAAGAAGAAAAATCGTTCTATGGGCAAGGGTGGACAGTCTAATGCAGAGGCCATGAGCACCAACGAAGACCCTACGAAACGGCGAAGGTTGGCAGCAGATGGCGCAAACGTTGTATTCCGACGCCCTGGCGATGCCAGTGATGACGAGGACGAAGAGGACTCTAATATTCCGATCCCTATTCGAACTACTTCAGACGAGTCAAATCTCCCTTCACTTCCTCCGGACGTTAAAATTGCAGAACCAACTCAAATAATTATTCACGACGATTAGATGATTTTCGAGTAAATGTCTAGGCTTGGGTCACGTAAAATACTAAACGTGGGATATGTGTAATAATGGTGGTGTGCTCATGCTTCCAGTAACTCCGCATAGGCGTCATCCAGAGACATCTCCATCCGCTTCACACGTTCATCTCTCAACATCCTATACCAAACCCACCATCACATTAGTGATTAGAGACATATAGATGAAGGGAAAAAACCACTCGCCTAGCATCTACACGTGCGTCCTCTCCCTCAACGGCAAGCCCAGCCTGAGGTGTTTTTGCTTCAATGATCTAGCATAAAAAAGCTTAATTAGATGCTCTCATTCTTGAATTGACGTAGAGTACTCACGAAATGATTATCACAATGTGGACAATACTCATCACTCTCCTCGAACTGCGTCATGTCCTTACGGAATGCTTTGCGGCATTTTTTGCACATAAACACCATTTCTGTCGTCTTCTTTATCTGGTGATCCGAGACCTCGGCGTGACACTCGGGACAGTCGAACCATCGCTGGCAACAAGGAGCACGAATGGCAGCCTGCGCATTCAGAACGTGTTTGCTTGGTCCTATTCAGTTCAAGCAGAGGCGAAACTCGGAAGACAAACTCACCACATGTCGATTAATGATCACAAGTATAACAGAACAATTCAATGAAATATCCAAAGTCAAGTGCGCTTAGGGTACGGCGACGTGGTCTGACTTTACGCTGCCGCCGGCAATGACTTTGACATTTGATCCGTGAGGATCTTGTTTGGTCTCATTTGACTGTCCATACGGGCTGACTAATCTATAGACTCACTTCCTCACAGTACAGTCAAGTCAACCGAGCTGCTTTTGCTTGTTAATATGTCAATGTAGTATTATTTTCGGTTCGCATCATTATACAAGTACATATGGGATCAGGCGTTCTGGAACTCTGGTTTCCGTTTGTCAATAAATGCTCTCATTCCTTCTTTTGAGTCGGCCTGGATTAAGATCAGAACAACAACATCTGGAGGTCTGGTCCGAAGAGCTTACCGTCGAGAACGAAGCATGATATAGCCGTCGCTCAAATCGTAACCCTTCAGACAGCGGCAGGTCTTCGGCTGTTGTAAATACCATGCGCTCAAGTAGCCGTGTCATTGTGTTTCAGCATTTGTAGACATACCTCGGTTCACGCTTTCCTTAGCCATGAGCAGCACAGGCCGAGACATCGCGGCCATTGCAGAGCCAGCTGCAATGGCAACTTCTAGTGTTCTTTCTGGCGGTACTAGCTTGGCGACAAGACCGGCTTGTTCTGCGTCGCTAGCGGACAAGGACTCCCCCGTGAGGATCATATGCATCGCCTGGAAAGACCTTGTAGTCGGTATTTCATGCACGTTAGTGGACTATTGCGTTACTGACTTTGGCCTTCCCGATTGCTCGAATCAGCCTCTGGGTTCCGCCTGAAGAAGCTGGTTTGAATTTTGCGTTATGGTGCAAGAGTTAAGCGACTTACCAGCACCCGGGATCGTCCCGATTTTGATTTCCGGTTGGCCAAATACTGCGTTTGTGCCCGCTTCGGTGACATGTTAGCTGTATACATACCGAATGGGCATATACTCAACACACCGTAAATAATATCACACATCATTGCAAGCTCGCAACCTCCTCCAAGCTGCCAAAGTGCTGAAATTAATCACAATTGTAAAGCACATGTAAGCTGAAACTCACAGCGTAGCCATTGACAGCGGCAATAACCGGCTTTCGCGCTGCGGCAATACCGTCTGCGAGAGACTGTAGAAAGTTGCCCATATAAGCATTCACAAATGTGAGCTTTTCGAGCTCCTTGATGTCTGCGCCGGCTATTTCATGTCCATTAGCGGTTAACATTTGTGCTTCGGCTCAATACATACCTGCAAAGACCTTTTCGCTATGATTCGGCAATGTAAATAAGATGACATTGCAAGCGTGGCTCAGCTTTCTTACCTTCCTGTAATGACTATTGCGCCAATTTCATCGTCGGCCTCAAAACTTTGAACAGCACCTAGCAGCTGCTCAATGAGCAGACCGGATAACGCATTCAGAGCCTTGGGACGATTCAGCTTGATGATGCCGACGCCTTCCGACCTGGCAACTAGTATAAGGTCTGACGAGGACATGGGGGAGATGATGGGTTGGAAAGAGCTGATTAGCGTGAGGAATTGGACCTGTGTGAAACAAGGAATGGAAGTGTGGCCAGATATGGGTCAACTACCCGTTAATAAATGACTCTCCACTTCTTACAACCGAAGTCCAGGCAAGCACGCGGAGTTCACGCGAAGGATCCGCACTGCAAGCCCAGGCAAACATTCCTGCATGCCGCTGACATGTAGATGATCCAGGACTCATGCGCGTGATCCGCCGGTGGCTGCAAGCGCTGAATGGGCATTTAGGCATGTGATTGGTGCTACGGTACCTCTGTGGGGACCGGAGCGTTGACCCTTGTTCGACGTCGACACCCCGTAAGCAAGTGCTGAGCGCACTTGAGATGTCGGAGCAGAAGCTAATTGTATATGTGCCAAGTCGGCAAACTTGGGATGTGGGAGTCAACAGCAGCTTATTTCCTTAGCGAATGACGCAACCAATAGACACGCATCGAGTGAGCTCGTCAGCAAATTGGTGCCTTGGTGCTGACAGGGAAACGTGTTGATCAGGGGACGGTGGCGGTGTTCTTCATCACATGGTTCTGAGTCTAACGAGGCAAAAGAGGAACCCAGTCAACACGACCAACAGTTGAACCTCGTCTAAACTTCGTCGACCGGCACTGATGTCGGCAAAATAATCGAGCGGACCCGAGTAATATGTGTCGACTCCTGGGAAACTCCTTGCCGTTTTTGTAACTTGGCTTCCAGGCTCTACGTAAATCCATGCCCGCTGATGCACGCAACTCCTTGTCCGGCTTCGTGCTTGTCTTCTTGACGTCTACAGCCACTTTCGCTTATCATATCCCATTGATCTCACGGCCAGATCCGGCGAGACCTTTTGGCTCAGCATGCAACTCATGGCATACCCACAACGGTACTGAGAAGACCCCCGGTGAATCGCGGCTCTGGCGGGGCTTGATCTGCCCTTGCGGTCGCTTGCATTATTAGATGGAGTCACTTCTGTATGTGCTTGTCGAGCGCTACCGTAAACTGCCCGCTTGGAGAGTTGTGTTTCGCTCCCTTTTGACAAATTAGGCGACATTCGCCATTCTACTCCATGAGGGTGCCATGTCAAACAACGTATTAGGAGATCCACCCGTATGCTGCGAAATGTCGGAGCACACGGTCAGCAGTTTCTGCGAGCGTTACAGCTCGGTTCTCAAAGAATGTGAACATTGTACAGATATCTATGATTTTTGCGCAAACTTTGGAAGTATAAATGCTGGTTAGCTTGGCTCACTGAGTTCCCCATCGGTATACCCCCTCATACCCCCGGTCGCAGCCATGCATATCGCTCTAGAGTCTATTGCCAACCTTTCCCCTGATGATCAGGCCAAGTTCATCTCATTTGGTATTGGCCCGAGCTATACTCCTCCGTTTGCAACGGTGCATGCAGCGTTCGAGCACCAGGTGTCGCTCAACCCTTCTGCTGTCGCCATCGAGCACGATGGAAAGTCTGTGACTTACCTCGAACTCAAGAAAATGTCCGATCGCCTTGCTGTAGCTTTGAGGCAGCATGGTGTCAAGTCGGGCGACCGCGTACTTCTACTCGTCCAACGAAGTATCTCCATGGTCGCTGGAATGCTTGGTGTACTAAAAGCTGGAGGTGTGTTTCAACTCTCACTTTGTCTCGTGGTTGTCCTCTAATACAAGTAATTATTTCTTAGCTGCATACGTTCCACAAGGTAATTAATGCGATGACTTAGTTATTCAACCGTCTTAACACTCCCATATAGATGGTGGCATCGTCACAGACTCCACCCTTGCCCATATCATCCCGGATGCGGGTGTTCAAACAGTTCTTTGCCTTCGAAAGTTCGCTCCTAGGGTCCTAAGTTCTGGTATGCATACTTTTAGTAGATATTGGCTCTGAATGTCGCTGATTATTCCTTCCCAGCGACTGTTATAATTGAGGATATAGTCGACAACAGCATTTACGACCAGCCAATGGAGCTGGAAGGCAAATCAACCGATAGGTTAGCCGTTCTAATTCAACATGTCTTACCGTATCTTACTCATTGTTTGCTCTTCACAGCGCATATGCAATTTACACATCAGGTAGATAAACACGCAAGCATATTATATGTTTTCTGCACACTAATCTTGGTATCATAGGCACAACTGGCAAGCCGAAGGGCGTTGATGTCATGCACCTCAGTGTAGTGAACCTGCTTCTAACTGACCCCGGCCGCGTTGGTATGCGCCCTGGTCGTCGCGTCGCTCAACTTCTCAACGTCGCCTTCGACATGGCACAATGGGAATGCCTTGGAAGTGTTTCTAACGGTTGTACGCTTTGCATTCGTGGATCGGATTGGAAGAAAGTCATGAGCAGGTGAGTATTTTAGCTCGTCAAATATTTTGCATGAAGTTCTTACAACCGTTTATCCATAGCGTGGACATTGTGATCGCAACACCCTCGGTGATGCAGTTATATGACCCGGCAGACTATCCAAACATCAAATTTGTAGCTACGGCGGGAGAGCCTTGCCCAAAGCCTCTTGCTGATAGGCTCGCCGCAGCTGGCGTAGCCTATTATAACTCATGTGGTCCCACAGAGGTTCGTTACTTTAATTTATTCAGGCGCATATATGCTGAAACCTCAAGCATAGGTCACAATTGTCAACACAATGACACCCTTGCCGCACGCTGTTGGCGATGAGATGAACATTGGCAAGCCTTTGCCTAACAATACTGTATATGTACTTGATGAAGAAATGCGGCCGTTGCCTATTGGAGAAACTGGTATGTAGCTGGCAGACTCATACGGTGGAAGCGCTGAGCTAACCTGGAATTTGAAGGAATTATGTGGGGCGGTGGCGACTGCGCTGCACGTGGCTACATCGGCCTACCAGAATTGACCGCTAAGAAATTTAAGCACGATCCCTTCTTGAACGATGGGTAAGCATTCTCCGAACCCCTTGCTGGTACAGAAGAAATTAAGCGTGCATTTAGGCGTCTCATGTTTAATACGGGAGATCTCGGAAAGTGGCGCGAAGATGGTTCGCTTATTCATCTTGGCAGAGCAGACGATCAGGTTCGTACGCTAGAGTAGCTCTCGATTTCACTTAAACTAATAGTTGTGCGAAATAGGTTAAGATTAAAGGATTCCGTGTAGAGCTGGACGGTGTTTCAGCATCCTTGGAGGTTGGTCTCTCACCGCGTATCTTGTGAACTGTGGCTGACTTGCTGCTAGGCTGCTGAGGGTGTCACCACCGCTTGTGCCCTGCTCATTGGGAAAGAACTAGTTGGATTCGTTCATCCGGATACAGCAGATATCGAGCAAGTCAAAGAAGCCTGCGCTCGAGTTCAGCCGTACTATGCGCGCCCAACGCGGTATATCAAGCTCGAGATCGTTCCAAAGACTGCCAACGGGTGAGTGCAATATTCAAATTTTAATACTGGGTGGCACGCTAAACCATTGGATAGAAAAATTGACAAGCGAGCCTTGCGTGCGATGGCTGAAACACCCGCTCCAGTGGTCGTTACCACAACCAGTGACTCTGCTGAGGTCCCTAACGCAGTGGTGAAGATCGAGACCCCAGCCTCGAAGATCAGTTTCACGCCGTTCGTCGCAGCTACTACCAGGGCTACCGAAGTCGCCGTCTCAAAGCGTCTCTCGGTTGCTTCAGTCGACATTGGCAGTATGTGGGCAGAACTCCAAGAGTCTCCAGCTCCGCCGCAGGTATCGCAGATCACCAACGAATCCTTCCGCCCATTTGTCGAAGAGACCGCATCGGTGGTCAGCTCTACCAAAAACTCCCGCCAAACCATTTCATCGGCGACGTCTCGCTCAACCCTACGACAGGACGATACCGACAAGTATGACATCTCAAAAGAAACCCCGGGTGATCTCGTTGCCGCCCTACCTCATCTCCCATCCGTTGGTGCTGTGACCGCGATTGCAGCCGAAAAGGGAGGAAATGACTGGGACGGATATCTCGACGACGAGCTTCCCGAGAAGAATGAGCCCAAGGTCGTACGCAATCTCCGACACATCGTCTTTTCTCTTTATCGTCGGCTGTTTGGGGTTGTTTTCATCGTCAACATGTCGATTTTCATCCATGCGCTCGTGAAGGGAGGCCTCCCCGTCAAGCAAATCGGTACAATTGTAGTCGGAAATATTTGCGCAGCTGTTTTAATGCGACAGGTAATATGCGATATATGCGTCGTAGAAGCACGTGCTAACCGTTTACTCTGATAGGATTACGTTTTGAACCTGATTTTCAACATTGCATGCGCGGTCCCTAAATCCTGGCCGTTAGCTATCCGTCGCATTGCTGGGCGCGTCTACCACCATGGAGGTGCTCACTCGGGTAGCGCTATCAGCGGTGTCATTTGGTTGATATACTTCAGTGAGCGATCAATACCTTATCCGTTAGTTTTTCCTGACCCCTTGCCTAGCTGTCGAGGCCACTCGCGATCTTGTGCGCCATCGCGGAGCGTCAATTGCTACTGTCGTAATTACCTACCTCATCCTTGCTCTCTTGCTTGGTACGTCGTTACGTTTCTTTAGTAGGGAGTATGCTAAATTCGCTTGGTGCTCAGTTATGGTCTGGTTTGCTTACCCCAAAAGGCGATCGACTATGCACGACAACTTCGAGCTCACCCATCGGTTTATGGGGTAAGAGCTCAGCACGCCCTATCATGCTACGTCCACTAACGATCACTATTCCTAGATGGGCCGCAACAGCACTCGTGTGGGCGTTGGTTGTTCTCTCGACAAACGACTACAGGAAACCTGGCGAAAGTCTCCCGCATGCTCTTCGCACCAGTGCTTCCTTCTGGATGATCTGTATCATCACGCTTGCAATCGCATCCTCTTGGATGAGGCTGCGCAAGGTCAACGTGCGCTCCGTTGTGCTCTCGAACCATGCTATCCGCCTCTACTTCGACTACACTACTCCCAAGACTGGTCACTTTGTGCGCATTTCCAAGTCCCCACTTTTGGAGTGGCACTCGTTTGCAACGTGAGTACAATACGACTCTATTACCGAATCGAACCAATGCTAACCCCCTCCCAGGATCCAAGAGCCTGGAGTACCCGGTTTCAGCCTTGTCGTTTCCCGCGCTGGCGACTGGACGGGCCACGCCATCGAAAACCCTCCGACTCAGCTCTGGGTCCGTGGTGTCCCGACTTACGGCGTCCTCCGCATCGTTCCACTCTTCCGTCGCATGATCATCGTCGCAACCGGCTCAGGCATCGGTCCCTGCGCGCCCGCAATCTTCGAAAAGCGTACCCCTATGCGTCTCCTCTGGACCAGCCCTGACGTACGCAAGACCTTTGGCGACGAACTTGTAGACAAGCTTCTTGAAGCGTCGCCCGATGCCGTTATCTACGACACGCGCAAACATGGCAAGCCGGACATGGTGAAGCTTACCCTACGCATGGTGCGCGAGTTCAACGCGGAGGCGGTGGCGATTATCAGCAACCAAAAATTGACAGAGAAAGTCGTGTACGGGATGATGAGCCGTGGTATTCCTGCCTTCGGTGAGTTTCTATGATACTGCTAAGATATTTCAATCACTCATCCCTTTACGCAGGCGCTATTTGGGATTCGTAGTCGGTGTATGCATGGTGGATAACCTACTACACTTAGCTTAGATGATTGCGCGCGCAGTAAACTACCTAGTGTCTAATGTTTCGCTTCAGTTCGTAGACAGATTGAATCTTGTATCTTGCATGTTGAACTTACAGTAACAAAAAAATAAAATTTGCTTTGTTTTCTCCTAACAAAATAGTTTAAGCGAAAGCGTTATTAGGGAGCCCCTT
>WSLO01000056.1:0-39179 GCA_019677385.1 Ceratobasidium sp. 392
TACCCAATCTATGTAAAAGTGCTACCCCGATTCTGTTGAACTCGTATTCACCTGGGCAGTTGCACCTGAAGACATGTTGGTTAGGCCTATGGTGGTTGTAAAATAGACTTTGAGCGGGTCACCGTGATGTCATCTTGTGCCATGTGTTACAAGATGTAACAGCCGGCCCGCCTTACTCCTTTCGGGGTAATTACAGCGAAGCGCCAAACGATAATTCACCATAAGCAAGCTTCTTTTCAGACTCGGTTGCAAGCCAAGGCCTTCGCCATGCTACGTGGGCGGCCGAGCGGACCGCATGATTTGTATATATGCGCGATAGAATGGTACCAAGCTACATTCCGAACCCCTCCTCTACTATAAGCATGTACCGTTCCTTGTTCTTGCTATCTTCGTCCGTTGGCGCGCTTTCTGCAGGTCCCTACTCGACATGGATGGCCGATTCAGTTATAGCACGAGGTGAGGCCTCGGGCTCTGGGGTCTCGTACGAGATTGGTGTTATTCAAAAGAGCTTTGAGGTAAGCATTTTCAATGAGCACACCCAACTCGAGTTCTTCAAGGTACTAGCCCAAGTTTTAGATGGTTTACAACAAGACTTCGACCGCAAAGTACCTCAATTATATCACCACTCAAACGAATAAGATGGTCTCTTCGTCTGGAGTTGTGAGTGGGTTTGATCTGGACTACTATTCGTTGGTAAGTTTTTACCATCCGATAATTACCGTTGTCCTCTAATAGTTGGACTCATCTTGTTTTTAGGACCCGATTCGTCAAGGCGAGGCCGTGATCTACGCTTATGAGAAGACCGGGCAGGCTAAGTACAAGACAGCCGCAAACTCATTCCGCTCTCAGCTGAACTCTCAGCCTCGTACCCCCGAGGGAGCGTTCTGGCATCGTTCTACCTATCCTAACCAACAGTGGCTTGACGGTAAGTGCCTTTTATAATCAGGTTGTATCCGACATGCATACATACCTTCCGTCCTTAGGAATCTACATGGCGGACAACTTCTATGCTACTTACACAGCGAAATACAACCCAACAAACACTTCAGCATGGTAAGCCAGTTAACACCAAGCCTGATTATTAATCTCAATTGCGTTCTATAGGTCAGACATCGTAAAGCAGTATACGCTTGCTGAGCAGCACCTCCGCAACAGTAGCACGGGGCTCCTTTACCATGGCTACGATGCCTCAGGTAAGGCAACGTGGGCAGCTCCCGGCACTGGCCACTCTCCTGAAGTATGGGACCGCGCTCTGGGCTGGTATGCCATGTCACTCGTCGACATTCTCGAATGGATCCCGTCGTCCAATGCTGGTCGTGCCACAATTCTGTCCTACTTCCAAAGACTAGCACCTGCGCTCAAGAACGCCGCCGATTCCAGTTCTGGGGCATGGTGGCTCGTAATTTCGCAACCCGGCAGGAGCGGCAATTACATTGAATCATCCGGCAGTTCAATGTTCGTATATGCGCTGCTAAAGGGTATTCGCCTTGGATTCTTGGACAAGGCGACCTATTTCCCTGTCGCTGAAAAGGCATATAAGTATATAGTCAAGACTTTCGTAGTTCAGGAGTCGGACGGGTGAGTGGTTTGTAAATTTTTGTTCGGGGCCATTTACAACTCCTTGTATCATCAGAACATTGGGATTCGATGGGACAGTATCAGTGAGTCAAGCGCTCGCTCGAGGTTGTCTAATAACTTAATGACTGGCAAATAGGTGGGAAGCCTTAGCGGGAATGGCGACTACGCGGTGAGATGACATACAGCTTAATACTTTGGGTATTGGCACTAATCTATTGGATAGTACTACATCTCCGTCGCGAAGAAGAAGAACGATCTTAAAGGAGTTGGTCCATTTATTATGGCCTCTGTAGAGTATGAAAAAGCTACCGGCCAGTAGGTAGCTGAGTAGGGCTAAGATTGGGTGTTGTGGGGGTTATAGTGGGCTCCCAAGAGTTTAGGAGTAAGCCATGCGGATGGTAGACGGTGCCAGTAGACTACCATGATCAAGAGTGACTTTTGTACGAAGGAAACTAAAGTCGACTTTTCTGGGCCCGTGATCACGAGACCGGTAAGCGCTGGTTGAAAAGCTCCCCGGTTTACGTACCGCACGACGAAGACTGCGGGATAAACCCCCGCATCACCAACCGGAAAATCTTTTTTTACTGCATATAATCAGATGGCCGAACCGCGCGCCAAAAAAACCAGCCTTGCCTGTGATTCATGTCGAAAGCGAAAGCGCAAGGCAAGCGGCAATTGACGATTCTGAACGAAAGCTAAATAGGAGTTTTCAGTGCGACGGTAAAACACCTGTGTGTTCCTTGTGTGAAAAAAGTAATTATGAATGCGTTTATGATGCAACTCTCGATCAACGCAGGTAGGAAATGCATGTTCGAGTCCTGTATTTGGCTAACAGCCACCTAGACCTGCGCAAAAAAGCTATGTCGCGGCGCTAGAAGCCCGCGTCGCGCAATTGGAAAGCATTCTCAAAAACGCGGGAGCGGGCGACGTCGTAGGAGCCTTGGACCTTGCGACAATCGAAGAAGCCGAGCCGGTACCACAAGACGCTCCCGCTGCCCTTGTACCAGAATCCGCGCCCACTGTGCAAGCTCAAGCCGAGGCAGGGCCTAGCGGTCGAGGGAAGGAGCCTGAAACTGGGTTTGTTCCATCGGATGATGCCGCCAACGCGCTCGAGTCGATCAGTCTCGTCAAACCCGAAGCGGGAAAAGAAGAGACTCAGGATCGAGGTCATGAACTGGACTTGGGGATGAGCGGCTATGTGCCTCTCGCCAGCCTCGATGCAGAACACAAGATGCTTGCTCAATTTTGGGACTGGCAGCGTATGCATCTACCTTACGTGGCGCCTATACCTTTTCTCTCTGCGTATGCCATCCATTCTGAGGCTAGCCACCCTAACGAACCAATTCCGCCTCCCCCGCCACCGCCACCTCCAAACCCATTCGCCGGCCCGAGTGCCATAGGAGTTCCAAGAGCAGCGTCCATCGAACCTACCGCAGACCTCGTGCAGTTTATCAGTCCTCTCCTTCTTGATTCGATGTTCGCTATTGCCGCTCTATTTCACGGAGATCTTGAAACCAGCGAAAAGTTTTACAGACGCGCTGAAACGATAGTGCTGCATGAGTCTGCGAACCCACGGCTTGCAACTTTACAAGCAGTATTAATCATGGCTACGTGGGAGCTAGGACATGCTCGCGCCCCCGCTACTTGGACCTTGCTCGGTATGTAAAACATGTGACTTACCAGATAGTGAGGTATCAATTTGGCTTGCTTCTAGGCGTTGCCAGTGCTCTGTCTATACGACTCGGTATGAACGTTGACGCCACACCGCTCCTCCGCCGGGGCGCGATATCGAAGAGGCTGTTCGAAACGCGAAATTTCGTGTTCTGGGCATCATATAATATGGATCGGTAAGTGTAGGCGTTAGTTGACCTGCTTGTGCACCTTTCTAACACAACATCTTGGTGTGCTTTACTAAAGATTTACCGCAACATGTATGGGTATGCATCCCATGATGGATCGCCGAATGATCAGCACGCCACGCCACTCATCTCTTGCTGCTGCTAATGTCGCCGTGTCCGCTAAATCTGCGGGCTCGGACACTAACACATCTTGGTGGAATCCCGGAACGCTTGGAATGGGCGATGTTATCATTCAAGCCGGATGGGAGGCGATCCGCGATCTGGTTCGCATGTCGGACATGTTGTTTGAGGAGATGTAGGTTCCTTGGATTTCGTGCTCGTGGTATGTTTGGTCGTCTGACCTACTTACAGATATGCGTTCAATGCGCCTAAACGCACTCCTCAGGAGGACCTTGAGCTTGTCACTCGTAACAATTTGACCGTCCAGCGCTTCCTTGACGAGCTTCCTACTTGGCTCCGCTCAACGGGCGCAATTCGAAGAAAAGAAAATGGTTTAGTTTACCTTCAGTCAGTGCCCACGCGTTTTACGCTCTTAAACAGCTATTAATCGGATTACCTTTAGCCTCTTTACTCACCTCACCAGCATAGTTGCATCGCGACCCTTTTTATCTCCTCGTCCACTTTCCGAAGAAGCTATGCGCATTGACGCAACTACCGATCCCGCTCAGCCTACCCACTCTTCTCACATCATCCGTCGTTATCGCACGCTCGCATTCCGCGTGGCGCGAGCCTCGGCGCTTCAAGTAACCTCTCTAATCCGACATATCCCGCTTTCTTCACCGTGCGTCACGCTACCATACGTCGTCTATAGCGCATGCACTATTCTATTGCTCGCACCTGATGACCAAGCCGCGATGGATGGGGTAAGGACAGGCGTAGCCGTCCTGGAGAGCATGGATGAGACAGGGTACTGGGTGAACAGCGCAAAGGATGCGAGAGATCGTATCCACGCGCTCGCAACGCGCTGGGGGGTCAATATTGGTCCAAGCAAAAAGGTACTTGGTCATGTCACAAGCGGGACTAGTGGACCAGGCGCTGGAGGATCAGGTGCTAGCGGATCCGGCACTAGTGGGTCGGGTGCTGGAGGGACCAATGCTAGCGAGAGGAATAGTCGCGAAGGTCCCAACAATCCAGGCGCGAACCAAGATTCATCTACCTCTAGCACAACCGGTGGAACACGCTCTTCAACGACCAGCCGAGGTGGTACTCAAGTCACCACAGTACTCCCCAGCACAACATACAACCAACCAGTCAGCTACCCAGAACCCACGTCTTCCCAAGCACACGAGTACGAGGAGGGTTCGAATGAAACACACGCGGGACAGTGGAACTCTAACAAAGCTACGCTGCATCAGGCTGGGCTACCTAGTTATGATGACGTTGTTGGATCTCGAGACTATGGCTATCCAGCCCGGACAGATGGTTATGTTCCTCAAGCATCTGCAGGACATACTGATTCTGGGGTTATTGCAAGCGGAATGGTACAGCCGGGTGCTAGCGAGGCCTACGCTTCTATGACCCAACCCCAGGCGGGGACACACATCCACCCACAATACCTTGGACAGCCCTCTTATTCTGGGCAGCAGCAACACGCGCAATATCAGCAACAAGAGCAATATCAACCTCAACAGCCCGCCCAACACATACATTACCATTACCATTCTCATACCCACCAGCACCCCCAGCAGTATCAATATACTGCATCCCAAGGTCTATACCAGCCACCCCAACGTCTACCGCATGTGGCCTATGCTCTTTCTCACGCAGAGCCTCAGCACGATCTCCACCTTGCTCATACCCACTGGCACCCAGTTCTTCCACCTGCAGATCCAAATCTTCCGTTCCCGCCAGACCCGGTCGCATGCACAGATATCGCTGTGTGCTTTGCCGACACAGTGCGAACCAGCCAAGACCCTACGTTTGTGCAGACGATGGCGGATCCTTATGCGGATGTTGCGGTAGACTGGTTCTCGGATGCGCAGAATAGTTTTGCTATTACTACGCCACAAGCATACGTTGAACCGGCGCATACGAGCATGGGTTCCTCGGGGGTTACCGCTGGGGATTTGAGCATGTATGCGCAGGCAATGCACGGGGGAAATGGCTACGAACACCATTTTGCCGGATTAGGTGGAGGTTATGAGAGCGGCTATGGAATGCCGGGCGTATAAGCCTATTTCTACAAGATTGTCATGTCAATCTGCAGTAGTATGTAATTTCTTGGTATATCTGCTTTTCTGTGTGTTGTTCAGCTGTAGTTAGCCAATCAATTGAAGCGAATTCTTGGTAACACAAACTTGAAAGCATGCACACGTACTTGAACGTCGATGTGTTAATATGTGAACAAAAGACAGCACACGGCGGCTGACGTCGGTTTATAATATGTAACAGTCGGAACAAAAGCTGATCTGACGACCGATAGCAGTGGCCTTGTAGTCACCTCAATTCCTCTATCTAGCATTGTGCTATCATTTAGTTAAGATACTCAAACAGTAGCAATAAACCGAGTTAAGGTGAGCAAGTACAAAAGAGGTGCGGCATGCCTCGGTCACTCATCGCAGTTGAATGGGGCCTTTCAACGTGAGAGGACGAGGGCTTCATGATACAGCGGGACAGCTTTCCAAAAATAGTATTTGCGGTGGGGATTGCAATCGCACTGGTTTAATACAAACTCAGTATCAGCCCCACGATAATCGTCGAGTTTTGGACCCAAAGCTAGATCCAGAGCTCGGCATTCGCGGTCGTGTAAAATCAATCATACCAATGGCTTTGCCTGCCGACACGTGGTGAGGTAGCGCATATATGCTGAACTAGATACTTACGTGCTCTACGAAAGGGGACCTCGCGCCCTATCAGCTGCAAGTTGGCTGGCCAAGCTATCCAAAACCCTTCTCTCGTTAGCTGAAGACAACTGGCCCCGTCGTAAGGCACATCCCCTCCAGCAAATGGGGGAACGAAGCTGGCGGTTTGCGCCGGAAATGGGTAGAGTTCAGGATAACTGTCTTGACCCACTTCGTCACCTAAAAATGTACGCAGAGTCATCATACAGGCACCCTTGGGCTGATCCGATTTCAGTGAAGAGACAAAAGCGTGAAGTAATTGTGCTTACCCCTGTGACTACCACATGATCTCCGTCGTACGCCAGGTGCGTTATGTACGAGTTAGACACCCGAGTTACGGAAACTCTAGGATGGATTGTTGTTTCCTGGCGATTGAGATGCTCTACTGACTGTCTGTTGCCTGTAGGTTGAGGTGTAAGGTCAAATCCAGCGACGTGCAACACATATCCACAAAAGGTGATTGCTACGAAGTCTTGACCACTTGGCGATACGTGAACTGCCGTTACTCGGTCATCGGGTGGAACTCGATGCATCTCCTCTGGAGTAGATGAGTAAGGGTAGAGTGTATATCGAAGGAATGAGTTGCTAGGGTCCTCGATTCGTGTCGGACCACGCACAGAGGAGCAAAACCGGTTCAACTGTTCAGGTGTCAATCGAAAAACACATTGGCAAGTCTCTCGACTGTAGACGGAGACGACGTCTGTTGCAACAAACGCGTGCGTCTCGTTCACGTCGACGTATCGCATGCCAAACATTAGGGAATTTGAGGTTGGTATATTGATAGTTTGAGTGAGTTCTCGTGTACGTATATCCCAAAGCCAAAGGTGTGCACCATCTTGACTGCCTACGCAGAGTGATGGGTACACAAGACGAAGCGCTTGCAGACTTCCTGGCTGGCGTATGATACCGACTGGGACAAGTTCACCCCGAACAGGGCTAGACGTCAGAGGGTAGTCGTAAGAAGCCATAGCGGCCTAAAAGAATTTAAATGGTTCGCGCAATTTGACTGAATAATTTCCCACATACTTGGTACATAACCAGTTGTCGAAGATCTGGCTTGCAGTCGACTGGATGCTCCCGTTGGTCTTCGGCCCACCTCCAAACCTCTAGGGCACTGGAATCTACATAAGTAAACACTAGAAATCCGTTGGACATCTCGAGGTGAGAAAAACTTTTGATCTGGGGGCATTTTAGCAATCTCACCCCATAATTCAGTAGGCACGTACATCGTCAAGTCTGAAGAACGACCTGCGACTAGGATTTCGCAAGCAATGGACCACTAAGCCAGCTAAAGTGTGACATACTAGTTAGTATCGTCGCAAGAGTATATACAGCCGAACAAATTACTCACAAGGCTCACGGCCTCCTGTCATAGCCAAAAGCTGTTTGTCCACGTCAATTTTGAATCTGTGTGGTCCAACTTCTTGTTCGGACCCAAGAAGATCCTCAGCAATGAATGCATCTTGCTTTCCTTTCCAGCGCCGCTTTGCACCCAACTGAACTCGACCTCATAAAATTCCTTCATAAACCCAACCCTCTTGATCTCAACGTCGTTGCTTACAGTATTGTTTCCAAGTTTGGATGCCTTCAAATGCCTGGCTGATCCATCCTCGGCGGGCAGCCTCAAGAGCAGTCAATGGGGTTGACAAAAAGCCATGATTGAACGCAAGTCTAGCGTATACAGAGTTTTCGTTTTCGTGTATTAAGCTGTTCCATCCCTTTGAAGTTCTCAGTAGAGCCAGGACGTCATGCAGAGTTAGAAATGCGAGAATCCGTAACAGACATTCACGCGGTAAAGCTTCGTAAGGCGCCATAAATATAACCGTACGGTTCAGTTAGGATAACGTCGGCGTGTGTCATAGGCCCGAAGGAGCCGCTGGTGATTACAAATTAGTGCCACACGTGATTTATTTGGTACTGTATAGTCACAGGAAGCTTGAGCTGTTACAAAGTTTCAATTTTTCATATCATCTTTCGCCTACTTAACCACCAAATATGCTGGCTGCTCGGATCGCACATCGAACAACTCCAAGGTTATTTCGGCATTCAACTCGCCAACACACCACTGATAACTTACTCTGAGTAAATAGGATATTGACGCCTCGGTATCGTAGTCTAAGTCTTGCGACTCCTAGTCGAACAGGTCAGTACCAGGATTATCTAAATTCATTCCAGCTAAAGTAATATCAACGGATTAGATCTACTACGAGGCGCACAGAGACCTGCTGTATCGCCGAGGCGTATAGAGAATGGATCGAGATCGTTATCTCTCTGGTGGGGACAATCTAAACCAGCGCCGGCGACTTCTTCTGCTTCATCTTCCGTACCTGACACCCCGCCTGCGCCTCAACTCGAGCCCGAACCCGAAACAGCTCTAACAAACAATTCTGCCGATACTTCTTCCACCATCGAGCTTACCCAAGCAGAGCCAAATGTCTTGACCGACGAGCTCGTTTCTTCGACATCTTCCGCTCTTGACACACTTAGCTCTACGCCAGCAACTCACCAACTAGGAGACTTTGCCGCTCAAGGTTTCGCCAGCAGTTGGCCATCCGGACTTGTACAATCTACCCTCGAGCTTATTCATGTGCAAACCGGTTTACCATGGTGGGCGTCAATCGTCCTTCTTACCGCACTGGTCCGAACGGCTGTTCTGCCCTTGAATCTGAGGCTAATGGGGAACGCTAGTCGTCTTGCGCGGGTCCAACCTCAATTCACTGCGTTGACTGAGCAAGTCAAGCGTGCTCGCGAGGTTGGAGATTCTGCTGCCCTCCAACATGTTGGCTATCAAGCACAGAAACTAATGAAGGAAGCAAACGCAAGTCCTTTCAAAGGCCTGCTTGGTCCACTAGTCCAAATGCCAATTGCGCTATCTTTCTTCTTCGGGATCAGAAATATTTGTAACGCGAAACTGGCGACTCTACAACAAGGCGGATTCGGGTGGTTCACCGATCTAACGGTAGCCGACCCAACATGGGCTCTGCCTATAATGAGTTCTGTATCTATGCTGATTCTTCTCGAGGTATGCATACACCCCATTTCGTTAGGCAATGACCCATACTTTTGTAGACAAGCGCGATTGAAGCAGGGCAAGGCGCAGCTTCCCATACCCGTAATTTCTTTCGGGCTCTAGCTATCATCACAATTCCTGTTGTCTCATATCTTCCATCAGTAAGTAAATGTAACCCGGATTACCCTAAGTCCTTATTTATTAATACATAACTAAGGGCGTACTGATTTACTTCATCACGAACGGGGCATTTATGCTTATACAAACCGGACTATCTAAAATCCCTGCAGTCCGTCGCGCCTATGGCATTCTAGACAAACCAGCTCCCCCACCTGGGGCAAAGATCGTCAAGCCGCCAACATTTATGGATAGCCTGCGTGCTCTTAGGGACGGGGTGAAGGAGGCAGCACAAAAGGCTCGCGATCAGCAAGAGCAAGAGGCGCGGTCTCGTGCCCGTGCTGGCGCTCAAAAGCGACGATGATGCACTACGCTCTACCTCATGCATGCGTTTATCGCGCGCCGGACCAGCTTTCTACTACACTTCGTTTAGATTCCGTAGCGATTCTGGTCAACGAAACTATCCCTACACCATTTGAACTTATCAGAAAAATACCCGCTCACAAACACAGAAAGGCAAGCTAGAATATTGACACAGCCAAAATCTGGAGGTTAGAGATCAAGAATAAATGCCAAGAGCGCAATTTCCACAACCGCCACCACCGTTGTTAAAATGACTACTACCCAGCCAGCTGTCACAAAGGGTCGGCCAAATATACGTTTGCGCGAGGCTGGCGGTCGAACTTCATGAGCGATAATATTCTGTGCATGTTCACCATCAAACCGGCCGTGAGCCGCGTGATAATCGCTAAAGTCGTGTCGAGAATGGCGCCTTCGTACCACAGAAAGGATAAAGAGCAGCACGGCCAGGATAATGTACATCAAACCAACTACAAATACTTTTAATTAAGCTGACTGAAGCATTTGTAAGAAGGTGGACTTACTTCGATAAAATCGCTTATCAAAGAGCCTTAGAACAACGGCACTATATCCAAGGTTACTACAGAGTAGATTTTAGTCCAGTTTCAGCTGTTACAGCATAATTAATGCCCACCCAAGGGCCGTACGAGCATATGCACCATAAAATGTTCTTCCGCGTGCTCGTAGCTCAACCATTTCAGAGACATCAAGAGGCACAAAACTATCACTAAAGATGTATCGATAATAGTGATTTTATATCAAGTAGAAGTAGATTTATTCACCGCCGATGACCTCGGTACAAGTGTCCTGGTTGCGCTTTTCGTCTTGATAACATGGTGGTTGTAAGTTGCAAGTTCAAGTCATTTGTAAATGGCGTGCTGGAGTAACACTATCATCATATGTAACGCTCTGGCTGGGCGCCTACCACCGGCTACTGTCTACTCCCGAGCCGGTCAGCTACGCTGAGCAAGCTCGGTATTCCGAGACCGCTTGCTGAGAAGTACACACGGCCTCGCGTACCCGAGACGCTAATTTAGACACAAAAATGCCTGAACATTGACACGAAGTTACGTCGGGGAGCCGCACTCGGCTACTCGATATCTAGGTTGGCCGGTTCCCTATCGGCCTGTCTAGTCATAATAAGGACAGTGAGGCTGCCTGTTGGTGAATAGTTCCCTCCACTTCAGTTTGTTCTCTCACTAAAATCATGGTCGATGTCTCTTATACAACTGGCGCACCCCCACCCTACACAAGCTCTGCTCCCGCTTATTCACCTGTGTCAGACTCGGTATCCAGTAGTTTCTTATCAACCGACTCCTTCCAGAGTACTTCACATGAGTATAATTTGAAAGGTGTTATTCTGCGTTTTTGCCAGCCAAGGGTTTCTGGTGTACGCATACCTGCGTATGGGCGCGAAGGAGTAGTCAACGGCGAGATTTCCTTGCGCTCTACTCGCCATGTTGAAAATGTCACTGTGTCGGTAAGCTTAATGTAGATGAAATAATTGATGTCACAACTCATTGTTTTGTCGTGTTTGCTCTTAGCTGAGGGGAGAGATTAAAACAGTCATTGAAAGCTCACGTCGACCGACTTTTACATCAATAGCGGTCCTCACGGACCAATCCTATGCCTTGTGGCCAGTCTATGAGCAGCATAGAGCTCCTATTCCGCACACGTTCCCGTTTTCGTTCTCTTTTCCGGACACTATCAAGGGGCAACATGGGCCATTGCCACCTTCCTTTATCGGAACTCTGGCAGAAGGAAATATTCGCGTAAAATACACCATAACCGCCCGTGTACGGCGTAAGGGCTGGCGGGGTAACACGACGTAGGTTTAACGCGCACACACGTACTGAAAATGAGTTTCGACTTATCAATAGCACCTTATCAGCGTCGCAACCGAGATATTTTACTTACCGCGTCCTATTGAGGTCGCCTCCTCTCTCGTCAGCTCGAGCCCCGAACTCGGTTTGACGCCAAACGAATCACCTTACGACACGAAGATAGTGGAACTGCCTATCAAACGATCCTCAGCCGGGAGACAACTGCCATCTGAAATCAAGGCGCATGCAAGTCATTTGATGTCGCTAGCATTCGCAACTAACTAACATTCATGATATTTCAACTAATCAGCTAGCTTGTCCGCTATCCTTGACATTGTCAAAAGATCGGGATGCGCTATTCGGCATATACTTCTCATCTTCTACTCAGCCGGTAGAGCGCCTACTGGAACTTGTCCCGCATATATCTGTGAGAGTAGTAAGGATAGTGACGGTTATGGCGAGAGGCCTATCAACAACAGAAGAGTCGACTTGCGGTCACAGCGTCTTTCACACATCTGTTCTTCGAAAAGAAGTAGGAGATGGAGATTTGGTTGCGGTAAATGGTTCGATACGGCTGTCTAACACGACTTGGACAAGCTGGGCGGTCGAAGATGCTTCCAAGATCACGGTGAGCTGACTGATCGAAGACATAGTTATGGAGGACTTATGCGTTTATCATAGTATGCTCTCCGTGTCTCCCTCCCTCCCTCCTTTCGTCCGGAGCTCGCCTATCTTGATTATACGGCGCCGGTTTTGGGAGTTTCGGGAAGCTACGGCCCTTCCAGTTCTCCAGACCTTTCGTTAATTCCAATCCCAGCCGCCTTACTGAAAAAGCCCATAGGTTATATGCCGATGCGAGTGTAATATAATCTACTAACTCCGTCTAGTTTGGGGCATCATTCGCTTTGTACATGTATCACTAGCTATCGGCCAATGGCGGGTCAATAATTCTAAGAGAGCTGATGACGTAATAATACCGACCATTTTCCCTTTGAGGCCACCCAGCCGACGCATGTCTTCGTATTTTACCTCGGAAGCTCTTGTCTCACCTACCCCGTCCTCCATCCTGACATCGCCGTTTAGACTACATTCAACCTTGGGCCGTCTGTATTCTGTACTCTTCACACCTTTCTGAACTCTAGCGCTGCGTCCACCAACGTTCTCGGTTCAAATCCGTTAAGTCCGGTAAGGATTCGATCCACGTCACGGCTCAAGGTCGAGGTTCATGTCTGTAAATATGGATTAGACAGTTGTATTCTAGGAGAAATTATGGTACAAGAAATGCTTTCGGCCGAGACTGTGGCCAAGCATAATAACAGGGAGAGTTGCTGGATCATTGTACACGGTATGTGTTTGGTTCTGCCTGCCAGAATATATGGCGACTCACGAAGTGATTTACTCAGGTTATGTTTACGACGTTACTGAATTCTTGAATGACCATCCTGGAGGAAGCAAAATTATTTTGAAGTATGCAGGGAAGGATGCTACGTATGTCGTGCTCGGCTAGGCTATATCCCAACATGTTCATTTAACCGCTCCTTTAGCGAGGAGTACGACCCGATTCACCCACCTGACGCGATTACTACCAACTTGCCAAAGGAAAAGCAGTACGTACGCCAGCGGTCGCAATAACATGATTCGACTAACGTTGCCCATGTAGCCTTGGCAAAATCGACCCAAGGTCGATCACCAAAGCCATCAAAGAGATAACTCCCGAGGAGAAGGCTCGCCTTGAACGAGTAAATCGACGGCCTCCGCTCTCCGAATGCCTCAACCTGCACGACTTTGAAGCTATTGCCCGTGCTGTCATGCCGGAAAAGGCATGGGCGTATTATTCTTCAGCCGCAGACGACGAGATTACGCACCGCGAGAATCACGCCGCCTATCAGCGTATTTGGTTCCGCCCTCGAGTATTACGCGATGTGACTAAGGTGGACTGGTCGACAAAAATCTTGGGGCAAAAGTCGAGTATGCCGGTATACATTGTGAGTTCGAGGTAATGTTAGATGGTTGTATGCAAACGTATGTGACCTTCAGACTGCAACTGCGCTGGGTAAACTTGGGCATCCAGAGGGGGAGCTGAACTTGACAAGGGCAGCCGCGAAGTATGGGGTAATCCAGATGGTAGGCTTCCAGCCCCTTCGTACGAGGCAAACCAGCTCACAATGCCGCCCCGTGTAGATTCCGACTCTGGCCTCTTGCTCGTTTGACGAAATCAGAGATGCTGCA
Source organism: Ceratobasidium sp. 392 (assembly GCA_019677385.1). Taxonomy (NCBI): domain Eukaryota; kingdom Fungi; phylum Basidiomycota; class Agaricomycetes; order Cantharellales; family Ceratobasidiaceae; genus Ceratobasidium; species Ceratobasidium sp. 392. The sequence continues at coordinate 13,817 of WSLO01000056.1, forward strand.
GTCCCAGATCAGATTCAGTTCATGCAACTGTACGCCTTCACACACGCTTTTCTCTCGATCAGTCCCCTAACCCCACGTACCATTTCAGCTATGTGAACAAAGATCGAGCAATTACCAAAAAGATAGTGCAACATGCTGAACAGAGGGGTATCAAAGGCCTGTTCATCACCGTCGACGCCCCGCAGCTCGGGCGCCGCGAGAAAGACATGCGTCAAAAGTTTGAGGACGAGGGGTGTGAGGTCCAGAGGGGTGCAGCAGGGGTCGACCGTAGCCAAGGTGCGGCGAGGGCAATTAGCGTGAGTTAACCACTGCATGTTTGGAATGCCCGAACTCATGGGATTATGCTAGTCCTTTATTGATCCAGCACTTTCCTGGAGAGACCTGGACTGGTTCAAGAGCATTACCAAAAGTACGGTTCTTTTCGGTTGCGTCAGGCCTGCATGTATTGAGCCCCCCCCCCCCCTCCCCCTCATGATCCAGTGCCTATCGTTCTCAAAGGAGTTCAGTGCTGGGAGGACGCTGTGCTTGCTGCAGAATGCGGTTGCGCTGGTATTGTACTCTCGAACCATGGTGGCCGGCAGCTAGACACCGCACGCTCCGGCATTGAGGTTCTCGAGGAAGTTGTTTCCGCTCTGCGCGAGCGGGGTCTATTCCCGAACCCGAATTTTGAGATTTTTGTTGATGGAGGAGTACGTCGTGCGACCGATGTCCTTAAGGCAGTCGCAATGGGTGCAACTGCAGTCGGTGTTGGCCGCCCGTTCATCTATGCGTATTCCGCCTACGGACAAGAGGGGGTGGAAGCTGCCCTCCAGATTTTGAACGTGAGCCTTGACTATTCCGCTATTGCCTGTCATTTTTGCTAAGGTAGAACTCTACAGGATGAATTCGAGATGAACCTGCGTTTGCTAGGTGCCCCATCGCTCAAGGACGTGGTTCCCGCCATGGTAGACACCACGTCTCTCAAGAGTCATATCGTAGCCGTACCCCAGGATTCTCTTTACTTTTCCAACTGTAAGTGGGAACTACTGGTCCACCGCATGACTCTTAGCATCAAGCTCACTCACATCTTAGACGAATCCTTGCCTGGAGCACAATTGAGAGAAGCAATAGCTAAACTATGAATGCGCTGTGTTTTGTGCCATTCTACTAGCACAAATATATTCCGTGTTGTATAGATAACACACAACCACAATCAGCGTCGCAAGTCGTACAACTAGTACGACTCCCAGATTTCGTCCTTCATGACGTGGCGCATGACTAGGATTCGACGATGGCCGAAATTAGCCTGTGAAGCTAGACGACTCGAACGGCACACTCACCTGTCCAATGCTCTAAGCCAGTCGCTTGTTGCCATTCTCCCAGTCTTCCATCCCCATCCTCCAGCACCCATCTGCGCTCTCCCTCAACCCCCGAAAGGGGTTTACCGGTGGGCTCAGAGGCATTACCACGAATATCGGCAAGGGGGACCTCGCGTTGATCCATTGTGCCGAGAATATGATCTCGTACGGGTGACTCCAGCATGTCTGACTCCAAAGGTTCCCGGAAAGTAAGTGTTGGAGCGCTGGTACAGAAGTACACCTATAGATACAGCCCCAGTTAGTCGGGTGTGAAATAAATCAAGTCAACAAGAATGCGTACTGTATTCAAAAAGTCATCGTGTTCACCGGCCGGCGCCTCTTGGCCAGGAGGTGGCACGATTTTATCATGGAATACACGGCACGTCGTGAAGACCTCGAGTAAGGTATTTAAAATTGCATGGGCGGGGTCTGATCCTAGTTTACCGGCGAAATTCTAGAGGTGGGATTTTGATCAGTGTCACACCGGTCACTTTGAAGCAGACCCTGCACCTACCACAGCGAGGACTCCATCATCTTTCAGCATCTTCTTGATGGCCCTAAAGAACCCAGTCGAAAACAACATGGTCGGAACACTACCTCCCGAAAAGCAGTCATGGATAACATAGTCAAAAAGCGACTTCGATGTCCCTTCCACACCGGTATGCTCAACATATTTTCCGTCTTGAACGGTCAAGGCCCGTGTATCGACCCACCCACGAGCATCTTCCAAGAATACGCCGCCGGTAGGCTCAGGAAGTCCAAAATATTCTCTAGCATACTTGTATACCGCGGGATCGATCTCGACAATGGTGACTGAAGTACCATGGGCCTGAAGAGCACTGGCCGCGACGCCGATTCCCAGGCCACTGTGACAAGTGGTTAGTTGGTACGACAAGCTTGCGTGATTGTTCAACTCACATAACCAGCGCATTCTCTTGAGATTTGTCATGTGAGGGGCGGTCGACTAGCCTGACTGCTTCCTGAACAACGAACGTAGTATATATACTATCTCCCAGCCCGTTGCCATATATTCGACCTCGGCTTCCGGGAATCCATGCACCTCCAAGGAGCGAGTGGTCACATCGCATAAACCGGAAGTTGTCAACCAAGTTCTCAGCTATGACTACAGTTCCTGTGGTGCTATCTGATCGGGCCAAGACGCGGACACTTCCTCCTGCAGAAGTCCATGGTTCTGTAGCGATTAGGTGTGGGGATGTGTTCTTAGAAACTTGAGCGAGCACAAGAGGGACTGCAAGAGGAATGTATGAGCGCCACGTAGTACGCGGGGGGCGGGGTGAATTTGCCGAAGGAGTAACTGTGGTATAGTTATTTATATAAGAAACGAAAGAGATGCCGCACGCAACCGCAGTTATTGAGCTCAAGTTGATCAAGAGAGTTGTGGGCCGAATCTTTGTGTGTATCTGGGCAAACACGATAGGCTCAAGAGCGTTGACGAGCGTCCAAAGCTGGAAAGCAACGAAAGGAGGAGACACAGCGGGGCTACTGGATACTTGAGTGGACAGCGACGACTGGGATGATTTGTTAGGCTACTTGTCGGTTAGATAACATAATCATGTACTCACCATCCATTTAGAAAGCAGGAAGGCAGATAGGCACCATACAGGAGCGGCAATAAACAGTTCTGTGATAACGGGCCCCCAGATAGGGCTTCCAAGTCTTGCGGCCCAAGAGCCTACCCAGAGCGCCGAAAGCGGAGCAGCAGCGAGAAATGACGCAATTCCGATTAAAGCGCTCTGCTCGCTAAGGCTAGTGAGTGACCCCAGAATAATCGAGGCCATAGCAGACCCGAGCGTAACCTTTCGATAATGATAGGACGTAGGAATGGAGCCGTACAGGGGATGTAAGACCTCTTGAAACGAGATACTTGCGACAGTAAGGCCAGCCGCTAGCGCAATACACTTGCCAGCAACCTTCAGCATCTCTAGAGCAGATTTTGGAGGTAATCCAGTTTCGGTAGCCTGAAGTTTGGCCTCGGTGGTCTGAGATGAACTCGAGTTGCCAGCACTCGTTTTTGGTTGGGATTTTTGGTTGCTTGACGCCGCGGTACCTCGTTTGTTAGCTTTAGACGACATTGTGTCTGTAAACGGAGTCAGCATGTTGGGTTTAGTTTGCTATACCACCATGCTACCCACCACGTCACAGTCAACGTTGAATGCGCAACAAGCCCGTCAGACCGCCAGCGGGAGCAATCACACGGATCAAGAACGTGGTGAAACTTCGGTGATACCGCCATAACCAGTTGGCTCCGGGCGCCATATCACGTGGCATAGTGGCAAATACACCCAGTGGCTACCAAGTTCTTTATTGTTAGCACAGTTACACCTGGCCCAAACCACCACACACGTTTGATTCTTTTTATAAAATTGACGGGCTCTCTCATTGGTATCTTCTACCTCCTACTAGCATTTAACACCCGCGTGTCCGTAGTCGGGTTCGAGGCGCGTGGTGATTTCTTGAGGACTCAAGACGCATACAAACATTCTATCAGTATTTCACTAGCTCTTTTTATTTTTGAAGGGGCAGATAGACACATGGGCCTGCGGCTGTTCGGGTGAGTGAGGAAGGCGCTTGCAAGGAGTTCTTAAAAAGGTAATATACTTTGACTTCTAACGGCGTTCCACTGCTTTTCGTAACGAGCCAGTTTCTTTGCCCCGATTTATGGCTATAACAGCCACTTTGAGTGTGGTAACAAACACTGTAAGTCTCATTTACAGGATTCACGTCACGCATCAGGATTTCGTTCTGGAGGGAAATGGTTAGGCGGCTGAACTGGACGAGATGCAAGATTCTTGTCACGCTGTCGCGCACCCATATCTTTGGTTAGTGATATATATGGTCTACACAAGATTGTGAAGACTAACCAGATACAGAACAGCCTTGACCGACAAGTGGTCACAATCGATCTAGGCCCTAATATACTGCATGTATGCACACGCCAATGCTTCCACAATGTTTTGGGGTATCTGCAAATGGATAAGGCATGCATGCCTGTAGTCGTGCTCCATGCGGAACTTATCCAAGTGGCACGCGCAACATCGAAGTTACGGTCAGTGTCGGTTGACAGGTAGGCGCCTCACCGGATATGCCGCGTTACATTACTCCGCATTCCTGAGCTTGTGTCCAACCACAGCTCACTCGGACTTAATTAAGAGTGGGCCTAGTTCTGCTATCAAGACTATATAGGAAGGCTGAAGCGAGATGACTATAGCTAGGTCAATACCTCACGCGACGCCGATTGCATATGTACCTTTGTGGAGTATTGAAGATTGATACAAGTCAGACAGGGGGCCCATCTTTCGGCGCGAAGTAGTGTGTCCGCCAGTTAGTCAAGCTGAGATTATCAGGTACATGACTTGTTGAGTTAAACTTTAACAGCGATCCCAATGCACGAAAACCAGTATCGAGAGCATCTGTGCGAGCTCCAGTCCTCGATCTCCATTACCGAGCGAGTGGATTGACCCAGGAGCACCGTAAGGGCTTGCCGAATAGCAAGCGGAAGGGGCACCAAGTCGAGGCAATAGCTCCAAGCAAGTCGGAGTATCTTTTGGTCCATCAAGACTTTAATGTGCAAGCTTGTCGACTAGCAATATCACTTCTTCCGGAGGCCACGAAGAGACTAAGAGTATCAACTAATCTCGGAGCCAGTCAACTCTCACTGACCCAGCGCACTTCCTAAGTGTTACCGAAACCAAATAGTAACAAACTCTCCGCACTCAGCGGCTCGCCTCGAGGCCCGAAATACGCCTACATATACGAGTAGGCCTAGGTATGATTAGACAGCATACCCAGCTCTTTAGTACTACTAGCACGTCGACTCAAACCTCCAAGTAAACTAGCTCGGTCAGTCGAGTTGCTGTAGACTTTCAAGGGGTGTGCTGAAGGCTTTATATCACTATGTAGTACCCATAGTGAAAAGGCAAGCCCTTCTTAAGCATGGTCCTTTTCACCTCCCCGATTTGGTAAGTTCTACATTCATTCAACACCCTTAGATTAGAGCCGTAGTTGACATAAGGATCTGGACCCGACAAATAGCCAGCTCGTAGACTATGGCAAACCCGATGCTGGGACTGCACCCAGGCCTCCTACACCACCACCTCCGCCGGAGACCACAGATAAGAACTAACTACGATCACTATAAGGATTTTCCCTGTCTCTTTATCTCTGTGTACTATATTGCTCGTATATAAGCTTATTGAAAATGCTCATCGAAGCCCCGATATTTAAGGTATGGACTGCCATTGTGTGGATAGTATAACATGTACTCCCAGAACAATTCAGCAGAGAGAAATATATATCGGGAGCCGGCAACAAATAACCCTCCACTTTATGTTAAATGTCCCACTCACTCAACTTGATATCTATGCTCGGACTTGTTACGGTGGTTCATTGTATGTCTTGGATGATACGAATAGTTACACCGTTAGCAGAAATGTCGCGTTCTCGCACCTTGCCCGAATCGCAAAAAAAGATAGGCCTATTTGCTTGTTGTGGTGCTCGCGACTAGAAATAAGTTATTAGTTATAGGCTAGTGATAATCGGACTTGTGCTTAATACCTACCATTAGCCGGGGTAGACGAACGCTGGCAGAGCCTGACAGGCGTAGAGCAAGGATTGGATCTGTGATTGGTGTAGTAATGTTCAAGTCCAAACTACTACGCTAGTACTCGATCCTATGGCGCTTGAGCACACTAGAGCACACATACAGCAAATCCTGTTTCTGATAAGTTGTTGACTTAGTACCAGGGCGAGAAACCAGCAGACTCAGCTTCCAGCACTAAGCCGTTTTCAATGAAGTAGGGGAGGCGAGTTTCTACAGCGCAGGCATCGTGTGCTCCTATTATGCTAGCTAAACGCACTGTGGCTCGTCTAGTAGTCACTAACACTCAGTAAAAACAGAATGTATGCGGTGTAGCGCCGAGACATTTTGAAGGATTTGCGCAAGCCAAGGACCTTGGGCTGGCACAATGACAGATTGAGAACTGACGTCAAAATTAGCATGCCCGGCCTGACGTAGGGCATCACAGAGTGAGATCAATACGTCGCAGGTTTGAGGCTTAAGCTTAGGGGTTGGGTACCGACCTCAGACTAGTCGATCCGAGTGTATGCTTCAAAATCAAGTAACAAAAAACCGAATCCTAAGTCTACGTCACCCAGTCTTCTGCAACACTGCACGTTGCTCGCTCGGTGCATTGGAAGAATGGACACTAAAATTCAACTCAGTGTGATCGTGGAGCTCGAAGATGATAGGGGCGCTGGTTCGAGCCATGAATTCCTAAGATTTCAGGTTTGAAGCGCGATTGATTTGACCTGAGAGGGATGTCAGGCGCCTTGATGTTTAGGTTAAGCTCTGCCAGGACACGGCGATCAGATATTGCGAGACACCCAGCTTACATGCGGAGAGATGACACGAGCCCGATTGCGTGGTGTACCGTTGAGTGTGAGAATCTTTGTGTACGATTAAGACCATCTCCGCAGGGACAGCGCAAGTTAATGCCGCCACAGAATCTGGGCCGTGGGCTGCAGTCGAGACAATCCTCAGCAATGGATTGGGCATCGGTGCTTGTTTCTTCGTGCGTTCGCCGTGAGGAGGCTGCCGACTGGCCTCGAAAAAAGACGTATTGCACCCCTCGTTGATGATACAGTCGCGAATCCAAGCCGACGAAGACCGACCGTAGTTTATAGTTGTTGGTGTCCATGCGCCGGTCTAGCATGAGTCCAGGTACATTATAACGCAGTGTGATCATAGATGTAGCAATCGCATCCTGCTCTACGAGCTCTACAGCCTCGGTCAAATCATCTACAGGTGAGTGGAAGTGGTTGGTGGTTGCATCAGCATCAAGTATTCAAAGGGATTTATACAAGCCAGACCTTTGACGTGAAAATACCCTTGCCGCAACATGCTGTCCCTTTTCACTCCCATTTTTGGGTGAGTCCCGTGATCCTGTATTGACCTAATGCGACTTATGAACGTCTGCATTGGGGATCAAGTAGCAACGTCGTCGATCAGGGAAAGCCTGACGACGGAATACGTACCGCCCCCGAGACACAGGAGGGAGGCTCTGAAACGACTGGGAGTAACAACCCCCCAGAACAGGCCGAGTAAGCCATACTTGGCTACAACGGCAGACGAGTCGACTGCAATTAGCTTACGAAGCGAGGAAATCAATTTGGTGCACTGAAATAAAAATGTTGTTGTATTTATTTGTACTGCCGGTTTGACATCTATATATTGTTGCTTTTGTCGAGTCGATTCAGGTTAGCAGAATACAGTCGTGTGACATTTTCCTGCCCAATGCCTTGAGGTGAGTAGTTCGAGGTTAGGGACTCGAGTTTAGTAGCTCTTCATGAACGTTAAAATACCTATGTTCCCGTAATTTAGATGTTTTGTTGACACTGATTGATTAGCTGAAAGACTAACCGAATCGTATGCCCCGACTTGCGTACGGTTCCAGCTAGTCGCCCAGATTCCTCGTGCCATTCTATCTCCCACTGCCCCAATAGACTGCCAGAAGAGTCGCGAGTTACTGCAACCGTCTCTACGCTTCCGTTCAAACGCTTCCCCCCAGGCTCAGCATCAGCTGTAAAGGTCTCAGAAAGCTCCCAGGTTGCGAACAAGCGTGATGTTGGTTGCAAAAATTGTGGGCTGAACACAGTAGTTCGCCGCTCACGTAGGAAAGTGTCGGTAGTTGTGAACTCCAGTGCGTCTGAACCAGGCAATCTTCTCATGGAAATGACATATGATTTTCCACACCAGCCTATTAGAGCAGTAGAAGACATACTTGTTCCCAGGGCAGTTACAGCGAGCGCTATACGCGCAGATAGAGTTAGTGGTGCCTCGATAATGAAGATAAACGGTGTAAGAGCAGAAGCTAGTGTCAAAGAGCTTAGCGAGAATATCTTGAGGTTTCTGAAAGTAGCAGAAAGAGGGCCAGCATAGAGCATCTGAGGTTCCTGTCTGTTGGGAGGGCCAGAATCAGAACGATGGTTCGCCCGAGAGAACATATAGCGAGAGCATTGAGGCACAACCCCATGCGATTTGGGTAGGTCAAGTTTCGATACTGCAATAAGAGGGCTCGTATTTATAAAATCGGACCGGCTGGCCAGCCGCAGAAAGGTCGACCTTGCGCCAAAACGACAGAGCCTAACACTCATTTAGCCCTATGGAAGAATGGAAGAGACTCCCGGGACATCACGTGGTACTTTTAGGATCAGACAAACAAGGCCAACGGAAGGACAGCCGGTGATGCCCAAGTGGGTATCTCCGGGATCCAAGTTAACCACGCCTGTCTTGTACACCAAGGTGCTATGACTCTTGCTTAAAAATCGATTTAATATATCGGCCAGGGCGGCCGGAACCAACTTAAGGTCACGGGCGTAACATCGCACAGACATACCACCTCCATCCTGCTTCCGTGTCGCCCTCTGCTTCGACTCCTCCAAAGCTGACGGTTCGACAATATGAACCGCAAAGTTATTGAGATGGACGGCACGCCCGTGTACTTTATCGACGACATTGACTCCGGCGATGAGCAAAGTGATCCAGAGTTGTATTCGAGTTCGTCGACCGCGAGTGGTAGCGCGGAGACCTTGGCATCCACACAAGTGCACGGTACTTGTTTCCTCGCGTATCAGATTAGCTGGCAACATCTCAAATTTTGCACAATTTGAGTAGAATATTTTCATGAAATAGGCGGCCGTAGGTTTCCAGCAGACATCAACGTGGCTATAAACCTGCCTACCGATTCGGCTGAGATCCAGCGTTGTATAGATCACCATCGGGTAATGAAGATGTTGTTAGGCTCTAACTACTGGGGACCTGTTCAACAAGTGCTCGCACCTACTCCTGGCGAAATTGAGAGGAAGAAGGTGCTCGATATAATAACCGTAGAGGGATCATGGTACGTCTTTCCTGATTCCGCACTACTATTTCTTTATATGTTTCTGCGCAGGGTCCAGGAAATGGCGTTACAGTTCCCTGACGTTGACTTTCTCAGTGTAGACAACGTACCTCTAATGCCTCACGTACCTCGGCCGAACATCATCTTTGAGGTTTACAACTTGTATAATGGCATTGCGGCTCCAGATGAGTCGTTTGACATTGTGCACATGCGTCAAACCAATGCACACGTAAGTTAACCGGATTCCAGGTGATCGCGCGCCCTGATCAATTTATTTGCTTTAGCTAAGGAATGCTAAGGATATCATTCGAGATGTTCATCGCGTACTCAAACCCGGAGGGTTACTCCTGTTCGGAGATTCCGAACTTGACGTATTCGATGGGCTCAATCCCGAGTTTCCCGCTGGTGACAAGCTTCCCGGACTGAGTGCAGGATTTAAGCTCGTCCGCCAAGGATTCGCTCAACAAGGTGTGCATATTAGTCTCTGGCACGACTTGCCCAAGCTGCTTTCTCCTGGGTCTGATCTATGGGTATCAAGGCGAGGGATGAGCCCGGGGTTTAGAGATATCCAAATGAAGTCGCACATTCTCCCCGCGAATACCTGGCCCGAGGATCCACAGCTGAAAGAGTTGGGCAAGCTGGCCGGGCACACGTGGAAGAGCATGTGGAGGAGTATGGAGATACCTTTTCAAATGTTTGGGATGGAACAAGAACAGGCAAAACAGGTTGTGCAGGCTGCGGTGGATGATATTGATCGGACTGACATTGCGGTTGCAGCTAAATATTATACGATTTATGCTTTCAAGATCTAAGACTTTTTCGCACAGCTTCTATACTTTACGGACGTAGGAACTGTAGCATACTATCTCGTGTAATACAAAGGCATCAGCGTCAATCAATACCATACTTATTCGAATCTTATCGAGCTTTGGACATGATCTAGTCAAATTAGGCATTTTGTTCTATATCATCCTGTAGAGCCTCCGTATATGATTCACATGAGCTATTAAGCGGTCATTTGTGAACAGAAAAAGCCTAGTGTAAAACTATTCTTAAACCTTCCAGAGTTATAGACTAATACAATCAATAAGGTTTAGCGTACTCCAAACTTCACCCCCGATTCCTGCGACCTGGGACCTTGAATCCCAGGTCCTTCCAGTATGATTTAGTATGAGGAAACAATCGTGCAAAAGAAAGCACCCGCTCTTGTGCCGTTTGCATGAAGTCGTCTGGTAAATAATCAAAATAGCAGTTATCGGGGACTAGTTCCAATAGGTCCTGGATGTGCTCAACATCTATGAAGTGCTTATCGAAGTACCTGGGCTCGTCAGAGAATCGATGGTCATCCCAACCTTGGAGCTTGATCAACAAGACGACCTCGAAGGGTGCTACGGGAATATTGCTATTCCTTGGCCCCCACCAGGTAATTTCTGATGGATCGAAATCAGGTATGGACATGACGCCCGGGTGAAGAATGTCGACCTTGACACGCGAACCACGGGGCGTACAATACCAAAGCACACGGTAAGTGGCCTCAGGATCACGAGCTGGGACTAGGTAGAACTGTCGATCAGTCCTGACAAGAAACTCTTTGTGCTCTTCCTGAGACGCCCCGTCGTCGCCCAGCACAATCAGGTCAACGTCCTACACAGCTCATAAGTATCGAAATAGTTTTGCTGAATGCAAGTGAACGTACATTGGGTCGACAGTTTACTCCAAACATCTTACAAGCAAGACTGCCAAACGTGCATACGTCCAGATCGATCGAGTTGAAGGCAGCCACAGCCGCCTTTGCAGCGTCAATTTTATCTCTATTTGATCCAGAGAATTGTCGCAGTGCCTGTTGGTGCGACCTTCTATGAGCACTTAGGCCAAAAGGACTGCGTTGTGACATTGTCTAGCAGTATTGGTGGAACTAGTGGCTCTAAGCGGAAGTATGATGGTGAAATTAAGGGGAGTTGCCACAAGCCACGTGAGTCACCCGCTACTCCTTCCTAAAAACATCAGTAAACAAGTGTGATTCCACAAACGCGTGGACAGTCGTCCCTCATCATCCAAACTCTTCCCTCGACTTTTTTAAGAATCTCCCCGAATATTAGCTCTAATCCTTATGGTATTACTTCGGAGCACCTTGCGCTTTACAGAATACCCCCCCCCCCCATTAACGGCTGAAATGGATCCCATCAAAACTAAAGCTCCCTGAATGAACTGAACGCAAATAAAAACAGATTTGAGCCCAAGAAGAAGACAGAAGTACAAAAGTCTTGTGATAATTCGACAGTTACGCATACAATTGTATAGAACGCTTAAGCCTGCCAGTGGCTCAATCGTAATCCACCCACGAGCTCAGACTTCTAACCGTTCGACTACCAGCCCCGTCAGCTACACCCATACGACCAAGCAGTCCTGCCAGCTCATCGACCCTTGTTTGTGAGGCTACATGCCGTGTATAGCGACCAGTTGAGGTGCGAGTATGTGCGGTGGCTGTAGGGACCTGCCGCGGCCTAGTCACCTCGAATCCCAACTGCTGCCACGGTTGCTCGGTTGTCGGGTGGGTGCGAGTATACAAAGCAACTCGTCTACGTGCTTCTCGCACAAACTCGTCAGGTAAGGAATCAAACACGACTCGACCTGCAACTGCGAGCGGGAGTAGTACATTGATATCTCGAGCGTCGGTGTACTGTTTCTCTCGGAACCGGTATTCTGAAGAGTCGCGATGTTGCTCCCACGCTTGGAGCTTTAGAAGAAGTACCACCCCAAACGGTGCGACCGGGATGCGAGACTGGGATCCTCCGTATGCGCTAGTGGTCCTGCGCTCAATTTCGTCAGAAGAGATGTTTGGAATGGACATTATACCGGGTTGAAGGAGATCAACCTTGACGCGGACATCCAGAGCTGTACGATACCATAGAACTTTATAGGTGGCTAGCGGGTCGCGGGCGGGTATGAGATAAAATCGGGAGTTGGCGTTCACAAGCACTCGTTTGATCTGCTCTTGGGAAGATGTGGTATCAAGAACGAGTAAGTCTACATCCTATTTGGTGTGGATAAGCGGCGATGTTAACAAGTGGCAACCGATATAGAACTGGAATGCATACATTTGGTGTTCGAGGATTTCCCAGTAGTTTGCAGGCTAATCCGCCTACAGCACATACGGAAGTACCTTGAGACTCGAATACGCGAACTGCGGCGTTTGCGGCTTCGAGAATGTCTGAGTAGGTGGGGTTGCTCCTACGCGCTGCTAGCCTATGTTCGCTGTGTGCCGTGTAGCCTTGAGACCTCAACGAATTTCCGTACCACATTTAGGAGCGGGGAGGCGGGAGGTATTGAAGAAGGTATTGTGTATACCAGGTGGGAGTGAGAGGGGGGATCAGAGCTATATCGGCCGGCTGATGGATTCCACATTTATAGCCACGTTGTGACTACCCAATCCGGAGTAGCCACATGAAACCAAACGCTTCCTCATATTTGTACTTGCTAGCCACTCGTAGCCACTTGATTGGCGATAGGGAGGAGAGACGTGAAACTCGCGCTTAAACCTGTTTCCCTTATCCTTCGTTGACACGCGCAACGAGCCGACTGTATGCAAGGAAATATGATTGAATAAGGTATATTCCAATGTACATCAATAAAACATTCATTCCATATCTGGTCACGTCCATAACGAAAATGAAAGCTACATAAAAATGAGATGGCACTAATTAACTGAACTAAGATTAAATAAAGCAACGTTGCATGCGGCAAATCCTGACTTGAGGGCTTGCCGTTCTAGGTCGGAGACCGATCTCTACAAGTCGTGATGTTAGTGTTTAATCCTTCAGATGTTCGAAGATACAAACTCACACTCTTGGGAACAGTTTTTGCTGTGTGCGCTTCTTGCTTCGTTCTGCAGCGGCCTCCGCATCTTGTTCAACTTCGGCCATACTGGCTTCAAGGGCTGAAAAAACAAGATAAGTTACTTTATGTAGCGTGATTACGACGAGAAGATACATGCATTTTGCAACAGCGGCCGCTTCTGCGGACGTAGTACCAAACTTGGGGCCAGTAGGATTTGGATCTCGCGCCATAAACTGCATTTGGTGAGGCAATTGGGATTTGCGTCGCTGTGAGGGGTCGGAATCAGTCGTAGGAAATCCATCCAAGGCACTTAACCAAGCCGTACCTCTCTTAAATCCAGCGCGGATACCTCGTCTGTCTTGATCGCGAACCGCTCCTCGTTTACATGCTGCCGCTTTTCAGCGCATTCAACTACCCATCCGATCCCAACGAGACACGGCCGAGGATCATCATAAAGTTTGTGTTTCGTCAACGTCGACTGATGCCCCGACTTGAATACAAAATGTGTTGTTGACGGTGTGGGTTTTGAGACAACCTAGATTGTGAATGTTGTAAGCAAGCTAATGAGAATACTTGAAGACAATTACTGACCCTGGCACCCAGGTCGCGCAGCATATCCATAAACATGCTACCTGCGTCTTCACCTTCCGCCGTTCGCACATCGACAAAAATAACGCACGAACGCAGAGGTGCGTTAGGGTCGTCTTTCGCTTTGCTCTTCTTACCAACTTCATAGTCTGCGTCATCCTCGTTCCGGCTAACATCGCCATCTTTGGCTTTACCCTTGCCTTTGCCAGATGCCGCACTCGTTGTGCCGGCCGGTTTACTTGCCCCAAGTCCCACCGACGGTTTTGATGCTTTGCCGTTCGTTGAAGCGCTCAGGTCAGCAGGACGTTTCGTTCTGTCGAGACCAGGTCGGGAAGGGGCCGTAAAACCCAGGGATGAATTTGGCCTTGACGCAAAGCCCATTGAAGTGCCTGGCCTGGCCGGAAGATCCCCAGCGCGCGTATTCCCATTACCGATGGATGTACGAGCAAGTTTCTCTAATGCATTTGAAAGACTGGACAGTGAAGCCTGGGTGTCGTCTGAAATCATGGATCTGCGTGGGCCGCGAATATCCGAATCGTCTTTAGACATGCCTTTGCGCGGGGATGTAGATACGGACGTAGGGGGGACAGGAGCCGCGGGTGGAGGCATCGCAGGTGCTGTTGGGTTAGGTTTCATGAAACTCGTGATGCGCCCGCGAGCAGACGTAGTAGCGACCTTGGCTCGAGTTTTGGCCGCCGTCGATGCAGTAGGCGCAGCGAGTGACCGTGCCGTTCTACCCACTCCTGCTCGAGCACGCGTCGCCATCCCAGATTTTGCGGTTGCCGGTTTGCCTACATCCAAACTAGCAGCCGACGACCCGGCTATGCTCGTAGAAGGAATAGGGAAAGGTCGTGGAGGAGGCCCGGTCGGAGGGCGAATGGGCGTTGGTGCTGCTCTAGGTATTCCAGTTTTCGCTGGTGCGGGAGTTATCCCATTTCGTCCTGGTGCAGACGTCGTACCGTTCTTATTGGACTCGAGCCTATTGGGCCCTGGAGTTACTCCATTCCTAAATGGGCCAGTCTGTGCAATCCTAGGGGTCATTCCGTTGTGTCCCCCAAAGGTTGTTTTCGCACTGGGAGTCTGTGCCACCATTGGCGCACCTGGCCGTTTAGCGACAGGAATCATCGATTTTGCAGGTGTCTTCCCCTGGTCTTTCTCCTCATCTTCGGTATCTTCGTCAAGTGAAGTGAGACTTGAGGACGAGGTAGTCGGAGAAAGCATTGAATCAGGAAGTGGTAAAGGTCGTGCTGGGCTTGAGAGGCCGACGACATCTACTTCGACATCCTCGTTCATTGTCGGATCACCTGGAACTGAAGATACAGGCGAAGTGGGAACGCGGAGTGAGAACGGTGATGATGATATTAGTTGCGCCGGATTGCGCATGGACATACTTCGGTCTTGGTCCCGCATCGTAGTATCTTCCATTCGAATTGTGCTGTTCCCAGTCCCATTTCCTATCGTATCATCCCCCTCTTCATCTTCAACATCCAACACATCCAAACTCATGTCTTCCGGCAAACTCGATAATGGGCTCGTGCTCAGGTCTGTTTCGTCCTCTTGCCCAGCGCCAGTATTCGGAAGTACGGGAGGTGTTTCGTTGCCCGGGGTAGGGGTCTCTGCCATTCCGGCATCGGCTCTGCTCAGCCTGTATTGTAGATGGGCTAAGGCACTGGGGTTGAATTGGTCCAGCGAGTTTGTGCGAGAGAGAGATGAAGGATCTGTGACAAGTGGAGTGAGCGAGATATTAGAGCCCCTTCGTGATTCGGTTCGACCAGGAGCTGAAACAGAGTTTGCCCTGGAAAGCGGAGTAGAGCCTGCTCTAGATGACACCGAACCTGCTCCCGAGGCAACTTTGGCCGTACTTTCGGGAGGGACTGAACCTGAAGCCGACGCAGACCTTGATCTTGAACGCGTAACAATCGATGGTCCATGTGCTGAAGCAAGAGGGGCTGGTTCGCCCGTCAGAACTAGTCCGTTGAGCGGAACCAAGGGACCTAGTGTGTCTGTCGACGCCGAGGCAGTCGGTTCGTCCGTCAATATCGAAGGGCCCGTAGGATTTACTTGTTCAGGTAGATCTAGAACGCCTTCGGAAGTGACCATTGACGCATCGAACACGTCTGCCATGCTCAAGTCACCTTCACCTCCGCCGCTTTCTTCCTCTACCTTCATGTTCACCTCCGTTTCTCCGGGTAAGAGACTCCCTCTCTCAGCACGTGGTGTCCGTTCTTCCCCTTCATCTAACACTCCAAACACAGGCGCCCGGCTGACTTTTGCCTTTTGGTTTCCGTTGATTACTGATTCTGGCGGAGGAAATAGCAGACCTGGTGCGAATATTGGCGGGGTGCGTCGTTGGGCAGTAGGGGTATCGGGTATTGTTGTCTCAGGGACAGATGAAGAGGTAGTGGGGAGGGGTGGAGGGACGGCAGGCAGTGTCCGACTAGAAGACGCAGGAGTTTGCAGAGCACTAGGGGCGAACACGGGTCGTGCAATAGTATTTGTATCGTGCTCGGTTCGAAGAGAAGCGGGAGGACGTGCAGGGGTTGGTCCAAAGACAGGCGCAAGTTTTTTCGTTGGCGACCCATCGTCCTGTATAGTCAAAGTTGGCTTCTGGGCACTAGGAGCAAAACTAGGTGTGGGTTTGGTTTTAGGAGAAGGTGTCGAGGGGATTGAAGCGAGCGTGGAAGTGGGAGCAAATACTGGGGCAGCGTGTCGCTTGCTGGGTGAATCATCTATAGCGTGATCGGGTATCTGGGCCGGCAAATGACGAGGTGTAAATAGCGGTATTGACGGGCCGTCGGCGCGTGGGATGCGCTTGGAGAGAGAATGTATGGAAGGAGGGACTGTGAACGGTAAACATGAGATTGATCGACGAAAGTTAAAGCGCACTTACCAATACGTCCTTGGAGCGGAGTACGGATTTCGAGACCTGGTCCCGAGATCGGTTTTACGGGGGAAAGGAAGGGAAGTGGAGCGGGCTGGTCATCACGTTCGTCGTCTTCGCCCAAGCCAGTATTGGTACTGCTTGGGCGTGGAGGAGTCGATGGGGGTAGCAGGCTAGCCAGTCCAGGAGACAATACTTGCTGGTCTTCATCTTCATCTTCCTCTTCCTCCTCATCCACAGAGATATCCATCTTGCTATTGTTCGCACTAGTACCAGCTCTGGATCCGCGCCTCCTGTTTACGTTTGGGCTCCCAAACAACTTCTTCGACCTGGCTTTGGCTTTGGCGCGCGGACTAGGACTGAGATGGAAAAGCGCACGGCCGACTTTGGGCTTATTCTCGACATTGAATCCAAAATTTGTGAGTTTAGCTGGTGATCCGCCGCTGAGTCTATTCAGGCGCGTCTTCGACTTGTACTTGACCGGATTTCGAGCCTTGTGTGCTGGGGGAGCAGGTGCAATATGTGAGGTAGTATCTACAGGCGCTACTCGCAAAGATTAGCTGCGCGAGACATGTCTTATAGTGTGCTCACCATCTGCCCTTGCCCGCTTTCGAATACTGCCTGCGTCATCCTGTGCCGGTCCGTCAGACGAAGACCGCTTCAGCCCGCCGCGCGCCTTCTTTCGTGGCGGCATTTCTTAATATCCGCGAAGATATATCCCTTATGAGTATGAACGCGAAGTACAAGTATAAGTTATAGAGGTATCGCAGGTGGCAGTATAATGACGGCTCGCTCCAAGTGATGCGCACGGCCAGGGAAGGAAAGCGCGTGGTTGTTGGGCTGGGTCACGTGGAGTAGTAATATATCACGTGCTGGTCAAGTGGCTATGGTCAGTGCTGGTCCAACGGCGAAATTAACTACCAATCCCATTGTCGAAAATCTTGGCTAACCATTGTTTGATTCGAGAAATCCTATTGAATAAAGTTTGGCTTTGCAGCACCATGTACACTTGCTCTGCGTACGGATCATACTTTTCGTAGCAGAAATGAGACGGCGTCGAAACTTGCCCTTTGGGAAGGGGATATAGAAGGCAGGTATCGCGCGTGCTTCATTTTGATCTCCGAGTAGAGCACCTCTTAGTGTAAGACTGTCTTCATTCGCGAAGCCATTGGGCCACAAACAGCAACTCCACGCTAGTACTTGGTAAGTATATGCTTGATATCTCACGGTATACCCGCGGGCAATCAAGTAGCTATTATCGCACGACACTTCCCAGCAACTCAAACCATTATACTTATGTGATCATATCTTTCATCCGTTTGGTGATGTTAGAGAACCGGCTGTGTGGCACGTGGCTATAAGTGGCTATAAGTGGCAACGATCATGTGGCAGGCATCTTGCCCTCTATCACCATCTAGCATTCCCCTAGAGCTCATATAACCTATGCCACCGAAGAACTCGTCACAGAGCTCGAGAAGAGAAGACGTTGTTGACGCGGCAAGGGTTATCTATGACATCCTACAGACACATAATATACCTGCTTGTGCGATCGGAAGTACAGCCATCGTTTGCAGTACCACTCGCTCCCATGGGCGTGACCCAAATGTACGAGATTGCTCGCTCTGCTAGCCTCGTGCCTATGCTAACATTTGATGTAGTCCGTTGACTTTTTAACCTTTCAAAAAGGCCACAACCAACACTCCATAAATAAAATACTATCAGCTAGCCACCCTGATCTTTTCGCCATGCAAGAGAAGAAGGATCCAAGCTCACACCTTCCACCGCTCCTCTACTATCGGCCGCTCAATTCTCGCAAAAGGCTGCGAGTGTTTTTTCTTCCGCTTTGGACACGCCACAGTCAAGCAAACATTCCGACCATTGGCATCGAAGAGGTTAGACCGAAGAGTCGAAGCACTGTGCCTGTTCCACCACTCCCATATGTCTTATACCTCCAAGTACACGGCTGGGCGTGGAACAGCGATCGGTTAGGTCAACAGCCACTCAATAAAAGCTTTCAAAAGAAGCGAGACAATTTCGCTCACGACATCTGTGTCTTGCTTGCTTGGGCGGTGAAAAAGCGGGCACATTTTGACTGGCTTTCGGAAGAATTCAGTGATCGCCTTTTAGATGCAGCTGCTAAATTCGTCTAGGGGCACCCTGCAACCGTGGACGACTGGAAGGCTCTGGGCGTGGAGGTTGAAGTGATGAAACCGCAGGCCAACACAAAGCATAGTCGTAAACAACCTGCCGGAGTTGATTACCAGAGCAAAAAAGGAACACAGGCTACAAGACTACTCAAAGAACAGTTGGGAGATCTGGAGTTTGACCAGGATCATTATCACTCCGATTACTAAAGACTGGCCCAGGATATATTGTGTTTGAACGTTTTGTATGTTTCATGGCCTCTCAAACGTATATGACTGTTTATTCTTGGATACGTTGTATCATTCAGACGATGCGCATTGGTTATCACTAGTCATATGAGCAAACCTAGCTCCATATCTGGTGCTAGAAAGGATAAAACAAACTAGCCTGTATGCTTCTTGTTGGGAATAAACACACAGCCCAGCCATGAGGGACAGGATTGCGAGTAAGATGGGTTGCAACACCCCTACTCCCTTGGCGTTGGCAAGCACACCAGTATTGAATGGACAGATGGCCGACCCCATCTGCGCGCAACTGGACATCGTCGCCAGAGCCGTCATATGGATCTCTATAGGGAGGAGCTACGGACAACAAAATCAGCTAATTATGGCGCACGAAATGAACACGACACAAACCTTTGTCGCTAAGGTCAAACTGATTGGGTAAATGGCTAAATTATGGAACGAGAGTGAGTCAAACATTATATCTGAACTTAGAGGGCGCATACACTTACGTCCAAGGACGAATCCAACTAAAGCCATGCAAAAGGCGTTAGTTAAGAAAGAGGGTATCTTCCAAGCGAGAATAGTTATTGTTACTGCAACGGCTATATATATGCGTGCTCGTAGTAAGTTAAACAGAACACAAGACACATTTCCCAAAGACAAATCCAAACAGATGTGGACTAGATGTTTCTGACGTTTGATTCTGATACTGTATATCAGGTTGTCAGAGTCGGATTAAGGCCATAGGATACACTCTTACTAAGGGGACGCTTGCCCGATAATGATACGACCCAAAGCGAGACCACCCCAAAATCCTAGGTACCAAGTAGTTGAGCCGGCCCCAAAATCAAGCGTTGGCAGCTCTATGCTTGTACTTACCACTCGCTACGTACCCCACTGTCTTGGGGTTCGCATTGCGTTCTGTGAGCAAAAAAGTTACAACTGCGGGGTAGAATTGCGGGGTAAGATCAGATAGAGGGTTGTATGGGCAAGATAGGAGGGACGGCTGTCCCCGAGGACATACTCCAGCCTCCGTTCGTTGTCTCACTCTAAGATGTATGTAATCGTCAGCGAACGAAAACAATAGTAGAAATTTCTTAAACTCACTCCGTTATACAGACATAAGAATGCGGCAAAAATCCAAACAACCGAATGGGTCAAAGTGGCCTTCATAGCTTCGCTCGCCCCAACGAGCTATCAGATCGACAACCCTCTACCTTGAAGCTCTAGCACTTACATTGACTAGCCCCTGTAGTTGCTCTCCCATGTCCTTGTCCACTTATCGCACTCCTCTGGTTCACTTCTTCGAGCTCGACCTCCTCGTGGGCCATTCGCAGGGCTTGACTTCTTTCCTCTTGAAATTCTTGTCTTGTGGTGTGGAAGGCTATCGCTGTACCAATGGTGTTCAGCCAGGTAAGAGCTGCGGAGATAATGAAGAAATGAAGCTATGTCCAGCGCGGAGAGAAAGCGCCTATGCCTGTGATACGTGCGTAGTGACTATTAGCGGGTAGAATGAAACAAGGCGCATTTAGATACCGTAACATCCGTGTAGCTACCCTGCATAGTTTAGCGTCAGGTCGTAGAAGAAAATACTCATTTAAATATGTACCAAGGTACCTCCCAGCAGACTTTTGCGATGAGACATACACATTTGGTTGGCCTATCATATAATCTAACTTAGTTTTATCATCATAACAGGATTCGCTGTAACTTACCACTAAGATATGAGTTGGCTGTTCCGGCAAATCCAAACCCAAGTATCATAGCTCCAAGCGAGCTTTTAGCCGCCGCAATCGAAAAGTAAATGCACTGGCAGAGCCCACTCAGAAACAGCATGGAACAGCGACCCTGCGATAGCGAGACTGCTTTGGTATTGGTTGGGCGAGTCCTATTAGCGTTCGCACTTCCCGGAGGTAGTATTGAAGACGGGAGAAAGCGTCTATGCATGAAGCTAGGATTATGTTCCCCAACAATATTGTAGAGGGGTTCAATCATAAACGTCCCAACTGCATATCTACGAACTTCGTTGATGTAATTCCATCGGGAGTAGGGTTGATACGAGAGACTTATACCCAATGGTTTGCACAACAAACAGGAGCGATACCGTCGAGTAACTCGCATGGTACGTGTTCTCAAAAAGAGGGAGCACCACCCCAGTAGCTTTACGCCATCCAGAGGTTGAGTATACAAGCTCATATACTTAGGGACATATGCACTCCCATCGGACCAACCGGTGCAAAAGTACTCAGACAACGAGATAGCCAAGCGACGCTTCAGGCGAGGAGGATTAGGAATATATTCGCCCCGAACAGTAGGTGGTCCATACGAATCCTCGAAGTAAGTCTCGCGAGCTGCGACTCCAGGCGTGCTAGCCGTGGAATTGTGCCCCTGGCCCAGTGCACCAGGTGCGTATCCCGAAATGTTAGCGCTCTGCCTATCGATATGCAGGCTTGGAAGCTCTGAAAGGACAGGGACGCCAGCGATCGAGCCTTGGTCCTTAGCTTGTGCATCCAAGTTCACAGAGTTCGCGGTTGTGCGGAGCTCAGCTGAGATCTCATCGCTCGTAGCTGGTCTAGAGGATATGGTGCAGGGGCTCGCACGAAGGTCCCGAGAATTTGTGGGGGAGGCCTCCAGTAGATTGTCAAAAGCTGGTCCCCCGGCCGACATAACAGATGGTGGTAGAGAAAGGCAAACCAGCTTTTATGTAATTCGCGCTTGTATGAAGTGCACGTGCACCCAAAGCTTCTCGCATACAGTCCGGGTTTTTCGTACCTTGATATGTGAAGCGCATACACCCATGTTTCGTATCAGGAGTCCGATCGAGACGATTAGAGAGCATCACACAAAAATCCGATCGACGAGATCGCAGCTCAAGGCATGACCAACTGAGTTTGGCTGCTTCATATGGCAGTGGGTTGCGGGATTGAAGGCTGAATGTCAACGCACCCATGTGGTTGGTGCGTTCGGTACGACCGACCTCTGGCGACCCCACCGCTGTTCCATGCCCCACCTCCTGAGAACCAGCCCCATTGCTCCTCTATGCGCGGCCACGGTGGCCTTAATAGACCAAAGATAAGATTGCGTGACTAGTGACATAATGGGTGCTGGACAAGCCGCCAGCATTTAATGAATTAACATTTAATTAAGCCAGCTGAAATTGATACCGTGGCCTGTTCGGGATACGAATCGGGCACTTAGCGCCATAATTCGCAGATATATTGCGAGTGACTCTCTGGAACGGTCTGTATCTGTAACTTGATCATACAGATCAGGTGAGTAGACCAACTTGCCATGTGGCTACTGGCCATATTTGTTACTGTTAATGAAACAGGGAGAGCTGTCCGTGTGCTTCACAGCATTCTGCATTCTGATATAATGAGAGTGAAGGATAAGTCTAGCTCTATTCGCTCAGTAAAGTACTCATGGTTCGATTTGGCCTAGAAAGTGAACGAATTCGACGAATCAAGGCGTTTGTTGTTTGTTTTTCTAACTGATACCGTAACACCCCCGGAAGCGGTCACCATTTCAAATTATTCGTTCACGTGCCACCATAACTCGATTTTACCCTCCACATGTAGCATCATTCGATAGAGATTTTTGATACGAATCTAATGGTGCTTTTATTGTGGCTGTAGGTCAAGTTTTGAGCGAGACATCGAGATAATTTGTGAGACAGTACAAATTTGAAAAAACCCCTAGAAGCGGTCAGCTGACTCACGCTATCTTGCGACAACCTACGACACCCTCTTACCGGGTGTATCTGCTCAAATACTACTTAGAGAGTATGGTAAAGCCTAGGTACGACTTGGAAGTGCATTTATGCATAACTTTTGGAGTGTCTTATGACCAAATTTTAATAGCAAACGTCAAACAAAGGCCGCAGACAAGGCTGAGCGTGAAGAATTGATCAAGGAGGCCTTAGACGACATTGAGAATAACAACACTTCAGTCGCTGAGGCAGCACGACGAGTTGGGATACCCAGGACAACAATACAGGGTCGCGTTGATGGACGGCAGGAACGTCATGATGCTCACGTGCAACAGCAGATCCTTTCTCCAAGCGAGGAAGCTGAAATCATGAGATGGTGTGCGGAAATGGAGCGACGTTACCTCCCAGTACGCTTAGTTCACCTGATAGCATGTGCTGAATCAATATTGTCCAATCGGCTGGGGTATCCAGCAACGGTTGGTCGACATTGGCTTGCTCGATTCCTTAATCGCCACCCTGAACTTCTAATCAAGCAAAGTCGAGCAATAGAGGAGCGCCGGGTGATGGCAAAGAACCCGGAGTATATTATGGAATTTTATATTCTTGTAAGCAGGATGCTTTGCATCTCTCAATCAATCAACTTTAACAACGCAGACTTACAACCCAATAGCTTGCACAGTTACGCAAAGAGTTTGGAATTTTAATAGAGAATGAATACAATATGGACGAAAAGGGTTATCAAATTGGTGTGTCAGGAAGTGAGAAAGTAATTGTGCTGCGTCGACATGACGGTCGACAAGATGGCCACGCTGGTGGTGTAAAACAAGGTAAATGGCCTATATCTTGATAAATTGTTAGCATACTAACCTATTTCCCTAGTAGGTGGTAACCGTGAAACCATCACTTGCATTGATTGCATTTGTGGCAATGGCTCGGTTCTCTCACCTTTTATCATAATGAAGGGCAAATATGTTCTGAAGCAATGGAGTGAGGGTAGTCATCTTCCACCCGACACACATTGGGCTTGCTCACCTACGGGTTGGACTAATAATGAGCTTGGTCAAGCTTGGATCAAGGTATTCAACGAGCAAACTAGACACAAAGTGTGAGTTATGGCATGCACAAAATATCAATATAGGCACTAATACCGTTATAGTCAGGATGGTGGTTGGCGACTTCTGATATTGGATGGGCATGGCTCTCATCTGTCTTTTGGCTTTCTCGACTATGCATTCCGCAACCGCATCCTTGTGCTCGGCCTTCCCAGCCACACTACAGATTTTCTTCAGCCTCTGGATGTTGCAATCTTCCGGCCGCTACAACGAGCATATGCACAAGAGGTGAATAAGCGTGTACGCGAGCACCGACCGGTTACAAAAGACACATTTGATCAGTGAGTCCCAATCGAGCATGTAGCACAGAGACAAAATACTTACATAGTTTTAGATGTCTCGCAGCTGCACGCACTCAAGCATTTACTAGGAAGAACATTCTGTCAGCATTCGAAGCAACCGGTATCTCACCTCTCAACCCCTGGCGCACTACTGTCATGCAAGACTTTCGAGATCGTTTCCGAAAGTCTGCTGATGCAAACGCCGACCTTGAAACCATCGATTTTGGCCCTACTTCATATGGCGCCATGATTGCTCATTGCTCCGATGTTCTGGAGAACCCACTGGCAACCTTGGATAACCTCCGTCAGGCGCTTTACGAGGCAATAGAAGTTGTCCGAGGAATGGAGGCACGTACCGTTATTGTTAACGAGGAATCAGATCGCCTACGAGCAGCGCTTAAAGAGTCTAAAAGGTCAAAAGCACCTCGAGGTCGAGTCGGACGAGCTCAAGTCTACAAACAGAGCGAAATCGACAACATTGGCCAACTTGAAGACCAACGGGCGTCTAGAACGTCACGGACGGCACCAACCAAGGAGAAAGATCGTACTCACCAGCCAAGGAGCCCAAAAAACAGCAATCGCAGTCGCCAAAAGTCTGACGCTAGCACGTCGCTTTGTGGTCAAGTGTGCACCGAGCAAAATCACAAACAAGAGAACGAGCACGAAGACGAGACAAGGAACAGTTTTGAGGTACAAAATGAGGAGGTTAGTGTCTAAAACACACAGTTAGACTATGAAACCTACTCTGTTGTCTTCCAAGGAGCCGGCGCCAACTAATTTAATAGGGAAGAACGGAAAGAAGAAGGGTGGCAAGCTCAAGAGTGGGACAAAATCGATTAAACCTCTAGAAAACAAGACACCCGATACGGTTTATCATACTAGATCAGGTCGGGCAGTACGAAAAGCCCAGAAATAGGATGCGTCGAGGTTATGGCAAGTGTAGCGGTCGTGGTCTCCGCAAGCTGGAGGGGTTGGCGCTTACTGATATCAAATTTGACTGGCCATTTATGGTTGCCGGGCCCACTTCGTCCTCGCTTACTTGCGCCGAATTCTAATTTCAAGCATTATAATTACATATATACATTACTAGAACCGCTGCCTACATCCATGCCAAATCGTGTGCTGAAAGCGCTGGTAGTGAGTGAGAAAGGTCCGGGTGACCGCTTCTGGGGGGTGTGACCGCTTCAGGGGCGGTTACGGTATAGATAATCAAGCCAAACATGTACAACTGATCAGGGTCGCGCCTCGAGGCTCCAGAGAGAACCGTCACGCAAACCTCGCACAGCTATAACCGCCCTTAAATTCAACAGATAGCTCCAACTCATCTCTG
>WSLO01000058.1:0-11956 GCA_019677385.1 Ceratobasidium sp. 392
CTCATATCCCTGGGGACGGATTCAATGGAATGTTCTCCTAGCCACCTAGCAATCACGCAACGTTGCACGATGAGTAAATTAGCTCTGAGGTCGGCGTTGCCGGGCTAACCAGAATGGGTCTTAGCGGCTGAAACCAATGGATCTTATCCAGCAAGATCACCCTGCACATACACACCCTCACGTATCTTGCTATTGTCCATTTCACGCGCCCCAGAGCTAAATGTCTCAACCCCAAATCTCTTTGGGAGTCGTAGGTAGACGGCTCAGCAGGTTATGAAAGAGCCGGTTGTTGGAGCAAGCGACCCTCGGTTCCTCGCGGCCTATCAGGGCTTATCGCTTCCACATGGTCACTGTTCGTCGAGAGAAAATACACTTTTGAGTCTCCAAGTAATCCACGAGTCTAGGATTGCGCCTCGTGGGCCTTTATCAAACAAATGCCTTTCATGCTCAACGCTTCACTTGTCGGTGCTCGCTTTACTCCAAACCAACCAGCTGATTTACTGGCGGAATTGATTAGGATAGAAGCGGTACTAGCAAGGCTAAACAGGGACACGATACTATACGCGTTATATGCGTGGATTGAATATGTGAATTGAAAACAAGAGTAGCTGCTGCTGGCAGCATTGGAAAACGGACTGAACAATGTGGAAATCGACTAAAGTTGTGTTTACGAGAACTGTTTGTTAAACCGAGAGATATGAAAACTCGAGAAAAGCATTTGAACTTCTATGTCAAGAAGCTCGTAATGCCGTTAGTGTATAGTAGAGAATGGGTGGAACAGGGCATGCGCTTAAGCCTATATGCGAGATGGAATGAGGAATCGTAAATTAGGCATCGCTTCCTTCAACCCCACTGACTCCGTGCCTCCATTTGTCGACTCGAGACAGCTTGGGATCCGGTGCGCCGAACACTGGGGCACCGAATGAATGCACCGAGCCAGGCCCTCCAAATTGCGGCTGAAATGAGAGCGTCGAGCCCCCGAATGCCATGGATGCTCGCATAGCTTGCTGCTGCATCATGATTTGCTGCTGTTGCTGCATCAACATCATCTGTTGGTATTCGGTCTGTCGCCGTTGCTGCATCGCATTAGGCGCTTGGCTAAGTCGGAGGCCAAGCGGCTTCTCATCATCATCGTCCCCTCCTGCGTCAGGTTTGTTAGAAGAATTCTGCGGCATGATTGACTGTCGACGAATTGCAAGCGGAACCTCGTCGTCTTCACTATCATCTGCCTTTGCCTGTTTGGAGGATACTGGCTCGGGTGCTAGACCCAATGAAGTAGCCAAGTCCAGATTCAACCCCGAATTCACGTCGGGTAGAACGCTCTTTGGCCTAACGAGACTCGATAGCGGTGCGTCTTCATCGTCGTCCGACGCCGGCGCATAAACCTTAATGTGTGTGAGCGGAACATCATCATCTGAGTCTTCGTCTCTTGCCCCGGAAACCGGTGGAATCCGAACCCCCGAGTTATGTTTCTCGCCTGGCTCATCCTCACCATCAGAGGACCCAGCAAACCAGCCGCCCGCGTCAAGAGTCGCTACACTTCGTCGGCGATGAGCAGGTGGGAGGCTAGTCTCGCTTTCTCCGGGGGACGCGGGAGGGGGTACTTGGTCGCGTAGTGGTACGATGGTCGGCAAAGTTGGCGGGGCCGAACTCAACCGGTTGAACTCGGGGCGATTAGGAGATAGTGCCGCATCCGCGGGCACGGGTGGGGACGCCGGCGGTTCTGACTTGTCCTTCCCTTTTTTCCCCTTGCCTTTTCGCTTTTGCTTCTCGCCTTCTCGTGCCTGCTGAGCCTCGTCCTCGATTTTTTGCCTTTCCTGCATCTCTTTTAATTTCGCCATTTCGCGTTCCCAGACAGTATCCACGCCAAAGACAGATTTGCTATTGGCTACCCGGTCTTGCGTGTTCGAGTTAAAATTGAGCAATGGCTGAATCGTGGATGCGCGGTTCGCGCCTGGGCGCTGCTCCACACCCGGTGTGACTGGACCATGTGGGAGCAAGGTCGTAACTGGACGCGACTGGAGCGCGGCCGAATCAATTAGGGTACTCTGTCTACGAATCTGCCCACGCTCCATCATGGCAGGTCGATTGTCTCCACGGAATACTCTGAAACCAGTATATTAACCTCAATATCGAACCCGCTAAAGTTTTGCGAATGGCATACCTTTGACGCCCGTGAATCTGGGCTTTCCTATCCTGTAAGTCGTCCATTAGACTACGACCGTACAGCCTCCCTGCCGGCCTTTCCGGCTGCGGCGCTTCCGTCTCAGCGTCATAATCGTCCCAATCTTGCTGGACTTGTTCCCCTTCGTCCGCAGCGCGTCGCAGCTGTCCGTCAATATCATTGTAGGTAACATCCCGAGTGCCGTCCACCATCAAGGTATTTCGGAAGGTGAGCTGAGACAATGACATGGTATCGCGTGGGTTAGGAGTAAAAGTGCTCCCCATTACAGACATTGCTGAGCGAGACGGCCCGGCCCCCGCTAAGGGACGTGCTCCAGGGCGAGGGCCAGACTGTGCGCCTGGAGGAAGTGGGGTACCGTCGGAAGAAAGCATGAAACCCGCTGGTCTAGGTGCAGTACGCGGTTGTGGTTCCGATCCCTGAAGTGGACTGGGCATGACCAGGACTTTTGGTCGCATTAACTCCATACGAGATAACATTTTGTTTTCGGGTGGACCATCCAATGGCTGCCCTGTCATGTAGGAAGCGCCATCATCCTTGAAGTCATCTAGTAGTGCGCGTGAACCCATCGAGGCATTGGAGTAAGTCCGTATAGGCGCCGTCCCCTCTCGCATAATCCCCGTCCGAACGCTTGCGGCATCGCCTTGCGAGGTGGGTAGACCGAGCTGAGACTGGGATTGCTGCACTTTGGGATCGAAACGCGAAAGCCGTTCCTGAGGAAGTGGTACTGCAAAAGGATTTGGTAAATCTTGGTCATTGTTATCTGCCAATGGAGCAGGAGACTCGGTAGACGGGAATGGGATAGATTCGGACGGAAGAATGCCGACCGACTGGCGACGTTTCTCTAGCGGGACGTGGGGACCATTGGCTCTATACTCTGCAAGATCGAGAGGATTGGCGACCGAGCGGGGGCGGTCTTTTAGCGACGGACGACGCGCGAGTTGAAGGTCATCTCGAGAACCTTGCGCGTCCAGGAAAGCGTGGCCAGCACCAAAGTCGCTGTGCCGATGGGTATGCGTCGGACGTTTGGGGAGTCCAGAAACAGTATCAGCAGGCGTGTGTAATCCGACAGAGGGAGTTGGTGTGCGAGCGAAGGGATTAGGTAAGAAGTCGGACGGGGCACGAGAAAGGACGGATTCACGCCTGTCAACAGTAGCCTGCCCAGATTGGAGTCCTTCCTTTTCCTGGCCTGGTTTGACAACAAACTGCCGAGATTATAGCCTGTGAGAAACACAAAAAGCGCAATGGAGGGAGCTTACTTTATCCAAACCCCAAGACGAAAGATCCATCCCTCCTTCTGGTGCGTCCTCGTCTTCGTCAGGGGTACCCAAATAGCCTAGCTCAGTTGGCTCTGCCTTCGAGGCACGCTTATCGACCCAGTCGGAGGTGAGGACATCGACAGATTTACGGGTATTTTGCACGCTGTGTATGTCGATGGAGCGACGCGCTCCAACGCTCCCACGAAGTCCCGTCCCAAGCTCGGTACCCTCTTCTGCATTCACATCTTGAGGGTGCTTGACGCTCAGATAGTCTGCGCTTCGTTGGGGTCCGGCTGCCGCGTAAACAGTGTTTGTCGGTCGAGCTGGACCGCCTACGCGTCGCAGATGCGCGAATATTGCACTGTCCTTTGCAGATCGACGTGGAGCATCGGGGGGCAAGCTATCATTGTCGTACTCTAACTGGCAGTTAGTACACTTCACTTGGTAAAATGACCAACACAGCGTTACCAAGGAGGGCTTGTGCTAATTGAAGTCGCGAGAAAGCCGGCATATTCTTCCTCCAGAGAAATTAACCCAAGAAGACACTTTTGTAGATAGACACCAGACAGAAAACAGCTTTTAGACGTAACTGTACAGCAGATACCCTGGAGACAAGAAGGCCGCTTGTAGATAATTCAAATGTCACGGGACCTGATTACCTTAATCATTTGCTAATTAATTTAGTCCGGAATCAGCGAGCTGGGGCTCCGCTCGTTGCAACAACCACCATCTAAAATGCGTCCGGAGCGGGATCAATGATGACCCAGGTAAAGTTCGAGTTTGATTCCGTGTTATGCAACTATCTGGCTCCGTGATTTTGACGCCGTTGGGCTCATTAATCAACGCTGAATTCACAGGCCAACCGACGACGCTTTGAAAGTCTTGCGAGCCCTCGGCAAAATATCTTAGCATCCGTCTCGCCTTGACGAATATCAAAACTTTTGCTAGGTCTTCTTGTACGAGAGCAAACTTGCAAATTTTGCACCGCCTTGCTCTCGATCAGCCCTCTGCGAAATGATCTAGGATCATATTCTTGGTTCTGAACTGTACAAGCCTCAAAGAGTACACAACAGATTATCCGTATATTTGTATTTCTCGCGCTCTTTTGACTTCGTGCGTATTGGCATAACATTTTGCCGCGACTTGACCTGAGCTTTTGGAGGACTTGTGAATGGCCCTTTATCCGCATAACGCCCACCATATTCCCAGTATTCCTATAACTTACTGTATTACAAGACAAACACAAGGAAGCTAGAAGTATACTTTAGCCTTAGACAACTGTGTACGGAGTCTGTTCTGGCCCTGCTTGACTTTCACACCACGCTCGCCACCTCCTAGCCCAACGTCCCCACGCTCGGCCCAAATGAACCACTGGCCCAGATACTAGTACGACCTAATTGCTACTGGACTATGTACTGTTTGCTTTACGGTGGCTACGGGCGGCTCTACCAATTTCCCAGTTCCTGGGTATGCCGATACTAACACGACCCTGGGGTGGGCCATCTGGCCTTTGCCGGTCTCGTCAAAATCTGGATGGGTCTCATACCGTATAAGCGTCACGATCTACCCGAGATTTCGACGGTGGATATTTAGGGACCGCGACTCAAACGGAGACAGAAAAACGCTTGGCTTTCAGCGAATGCTCCGAAGCCTTGCACATCCTCGTTGCATTCACTTGGGGTGGGTGTCTCCGCTAGGGTGGTGAGTTGTAATCTACTTCACACGCCACTTTTATTAGCGAGTCGCTCACAATACGCTAGTGGATGAAGTACTATAGTGGCACAAACAAGGTAGTCCAATAGGTAAGCCTCGGTAAGTATGGTCGAGTAGAGTTTGGGTTATTCACCGACCCCGCGCTATCCCTCTTTCATCCTGCTGCCTTCACTCTCCCAGCGACAGCGCAGACAGCAGAGACCCGTTCTCGAGCTGCCCTGTCACCGACGTTGGCAACCACATACAAGCGCGCTTCTCCTCGCACTCAACACGGCACATGACACCCTTGGTAGATCCTACACATTCATACCTGCGCTACTACGACAAGGTCACGACTCCAGCGACAGAAGCCCGGCTTATTGCCTGTCCACAGGCGCCGATCGAATATATGCGGTGGAGGGAGGTGTGTGCCAGCTCGATAACCGGTCACTTCACTTCTGCACGACAGCCCCACCGACTCGAAACATCCGGTCCGTTTTGCACGGCGAAGGTACCAAAGCACACTGTACCACTCCATTACAGGCTCCCCCTTCCTTCGAAGTCCCAAACAAACAAACAAGTCATATCCTAACCGACTGTTTCGAATCCAGGGCATCGCGTTGCCGGACCCCAATTGCCTCTGCGGCTTGCCCCCTCAGTTGCAGATCCCTGGAGGCTTGAAGAGAATGCAGCAGGCCATTCGAGATGATCGGCTGTGAGAGAGAGCGACGAGCAGTGGGAGAGTCCCGAGCGAGTGTGGTGCACTATCGCAGCAGCGTAATGGGTTCGAACGTGTGCATATAGCGAGGGTCTGCCTCGAATCCCACCAGAAAAGTTAATAGCCATGGCACTTTCAAGGTCCGTACAGAGGGTTTTTTGACAGGCCGGACAGCACCACATGGCAATAATAATGCCTGAGATGAGGCCAACCTATAGGTGAGCGACATTCCAAGTGGCTGTCAGCGTTCTAGGTACCTCTGAATCGTGAATCTGATATGCTAATTGGCCGAGCGGCCGATTCAATACCGGGATCTGAGGCCTATGGAGAGCACAGGGACTTGTTTAAGCCTAAAGCAAGGAGTTGTGCAAGATAGTCCCCGCGGTACGGACAACCCCGTATCGCCAAGGCCAGGACTGAATGCTATTAAGCATGCTTAGCTTGTTTTACTCATCTCGATTCCCTAAATCGATAAGATTTACGACTTATCGCGACAACACCCCAAATATTAGTCTTCAATTTTCTCCGGAAGGGGCCCAAAGCTAGCTTAATGGCCTCAGTCCATCGGCTTACAGAGAGCATCCCGTGGCATTCACTGTGCTCGTAGGCGGCTGAACAAAATAGGAAGATTAATTTGAGAAATGTTACCCCTACGAGTCAGACTCTTGTGCTGAAAAGCTGGCCAATCCAAGCGAGAGGCCTCGCAATCACCCGATGGCACTCGGCACTGCGGCGGCATTGCATCCTGCGTGCATGTGGACGTTGATAAGGATTGTGCTTTCCCTTGCCAAATGGGTAGCGAGTGACGCGGTCCGGTGTGGTGGTGGAGTCTCATCCACTCGCCAGATGAGCTGCCTACGCAGGCCCATCTATGCGTCTAGGCCGGGCTAGGAACGGGGTACACACTAGATGGTGCACTTGCCGAGAGTGGTTGAACTTAATTGAACGGCGCCGGCTTGGGCCGCTTGGACGTCTTGTTCCGCTGGATGATAGAGTTGCAGACACTGTTTGTTTGCTCGCGATCTACAACAGGCCGCTTTCAGCTGCTGTAGTGTTAATCACGCATATGACGAAGTATATGCTGTTGCAAGGTACCGCCAAGTACAGGTTTATTGGCGCTTCGTGCGGCTGTACAGCGCCGGGGCTTCTAGCCGAATCATTCGCGCCCTCCACTGCCACTTTGGGGGCCGGGATCGCCTGGGGAGCACATGCTGCAGACGACGGCCACGGAGCTTACGAAGAACGCGCTCGCAAAGTTGCACATGATCGTGCACTTACGTCGATGGTTGGGTGAGGTACGAACTGACGCGCTCGGGGTGAGTTCCATCGAAGCTTGGATTTAGCAAGGAAGTCGTGCCCAAGGCACCAAGTACGGCTCCCTTGGTACTCGCCCCCCGAACGGGTGGTACGCGACGATGGGGACAAAGACGGCGGAGATAAGAAGCAGGTGAAGCAATACGCCAGGGACAGCGTCGTCACCGGTCGCGCAAAACCTCGTGAGGTGGGTTCAGACAAGCGAATTTCCCCGTATGAACCGTGGGAAGGACGCGTCAGAGGATTCTGGGCGCGTTTAGTCTAGTCTGCAGATTAAGGTCAGATAGGCTCGCGGCCACAATAGAAGTGCGTTCTGTGCCTTCCGGTTTATGAGGGCAATATATTCATCGAGTTACTCAAGGCTGACGTTACCTGGCCACTGAAACGCGCGCAGCCGACGAGTACGCAGGCGACAGTGACTGCGCGACCGCGCACATGGTTGTTGCTAGCGCCGTCGAGGCCTCGCTGTGCGTGATAGCAGCGTATATGCTGGTGTAGGGCGAGCTGTATTGTGTAGCTCGGACCCCCACATCGCCTGAAGAAGCGAGGATATCTTCTTTTCGGGTTCGGCAGGCACCCATTCCTTCTGGGTGGCTGAAATCCAAGAGGCTTTATGGCGGGATAGAGTGGAAACTCTGGATGCGGTGTTGTCGCCTAGGTGGTCTGAAACTATGTGTGTACGGTTGTGTGGTCCGGTGGTGGGCCTGCTATATGCGGTAGGCGGAGGGGAGCGATGGCCGGGTCGCCCGAGCGCCGTGCGCAGGATCGCGTTAGCTGCATGGGGGTTCTTCGGGGACGACCGTCGAGGCCGTCGCGAGTAACAGAGTGCGAGGAGCGACATTAGGGGGGCAGGACGAGCACTGGCTGGTGGCACGGGTCTGAGAAGCGGCTTCGGAAAGCGGTGCAGCGCATACAGCGGGGCAAGCGCCAGGGGGACGTCATTGGCAGCGGTGGGAACGGTGACGGTGACGGAGTGTGCGGGACCATGTGGGCCGTTGGGTGGAAAACTGAGTTGAGGCGAGATTTGCACACGATCGAGGCACTCAACAGACCCAAAGAACGTGTCGCTGGCCTAACCAAATGCGCAGACCCAGAGCACAGGTAGCCATGCTTCTGCAGCACTGCTATCGCTCCGGGCTGGCTAGGATTCCTATATCTCGACCCCGTCGGCTTGCTGCCACTCAGGGTGGATCGACTCGAAACACGATCCACAGCGCACATAAAGCCCCAGCGCGGCCGAGAGCACGCGTTGACCGACCGCGATATGACCAGCTCCTCACCGTACCAGACGCCGTCCCCGCGCACCAGCATGTCCTTTGACGAGCGCCACGCCCAGATCGCGTACCCCGACGACGCGCCCCACGTCCTCTACACCGAGCCCCAGTCGCTCGAGCCCCAGCTGTACGGTGCGCCCGCATACACCAGCGACGACCAGTGGGCGCCCTCCATGGCCGACCAGTACGCGCCGGGCCTCTACAAGGTCCCTGCGCTCGCCGACTCGCGTCCGCGCGCGATCCAGTCCGAGTGGAGCGACGTTGGCCCGTTCACGCTCCCGCCGTACCCCCAGCAGCCACCGGCGTACATCCCGCAGCAGCAGCAGATGTACCGGATGTACCCCGAGATGCCCCCGCCGCTCGCGCCCGGCCTAGACGACAGCTATGACGCGCCGGTCAAGGCCGAGCCGGTGGTGGTCCCCACCCAGTCGCCGTACTACTCGCGGCCGTCCTCGGTCGCGTCGTCGCTCGCGTCGGCCCCACACCATATCGTGCACGTGGTCTTCACCGACGACGCAGCGTCCAAGGAGACCCAATATTTGCGTCGCCGCTGCCACAACTGCCAGCAGGTCGAGCCCCCCAGCTGGCGCCGTTCCCACCTCGTACCGGGCAAGATCGTCTGCAACCGCTGTGGTCTCTACGAGCGTACCCACTTGCGGCCGGTATGTCCTCTCTGTCTTAATTTGCCAATTTTTACTCACCTATAATTTCAGCGACCCCACCGCTTCGACGAGGTTAGGACCGGCAACAAGGGCCGCAAGGCCAAGTCCTCCGGCTCGCGCCAGGGCAGCCCCCAACCCCCAGCCGTCACCCAGTTCACGGTCAAGCAAGAGTTCGTGCCCGAGGTCGACTTTGACTCGCGACGAGGTGAGATCGCCAGATGTCTGCCCCTGACGAAGGACGAGCTGACCGTTGGAAATTCCTATTTAGGCTCCGTAGCCTCTTCGTTCTCCAGCGCGAGCAGCCACAGCGCCGAATGGTCCGAGGACACGGGCGCAAACTATACTACGTCAGTCCTCGGCGCCGGCACCCCTCTCCGTCTCTCTCCTTCCCAACAGCACGCGACTGCGCACATTATGGAGAGCAACGGAGGTGTCCAGCGTGGAGTCGCACATCTCGGCGACGCAGCCTTGGCCGCCCGATTCCGAGCTGGTCGTAAATCCGCGACTGCGCCGTATGACGCTTTTAATTCGGTCGCGCGTATGGGTCCACCTACCCCACCGCTCGTCCCCGGCGTCGAGCCGACCGGGATGCCTATGCCCGATGCCTTCTCGACCACCCCTCCAGTCCGCCGCCATACGCTTGGCACGGACGTCTCGGACATTTCCTGGTCCACCCTCCCGGCCGAGTTTGCGCTGCAAAACACCCAGCAACCCATCGCGTACTAATTTGACAAAACGCGTACCAAAAGCCATCGCTCACTCATGGCTCTATTTATCCCATCCTTTTCCACCCGTTTCGGGACACTCCCTTGCAAATTTTACTGTTGTCGTCCAGCACTTGTAATCGTTTTGTCTCGTCCTAGTTGACCTTATCCCGCATTTTTTGTGTTGTTTGTATCCCACTCCCGCCGCATTTTCTTGTGTTGTCTTTGCTTTATTTATTGGCTAGACCGTTTTGTCAACCTTGTACTTTTGGGAACTTATTATTTATCTTTTCGCATTACTCGCTCAAATATAAACACCCTGATTACACACCCACACCTCTCGTAGCGATCTCTCTGCCTCTCATCTCACATGCCCGATCCGGAAATAAACTCTTTGGTCTCTGCTCTGTGCGACCCTGCAAGGCAAGATAGTTGGTGCTGCCAATCGTAGTATGGTACCGTTGCAAGCAAGTCCTGAGAGACAGACCCTCTACACCGAGTCTGTGTCTGGCGCGTGAGAGTACGTCTGGAATGGCCCGCTCTGGGCCTTGTGGTTATCGGTATCGACAGGCGGGCAGGGTTGGTAGTCTCTGCCAACTAGACGGGACAATCCTGCCAGGCCGATGGCAGTACATCGAGTCGTTACGGACTAGAAGAAACAAGCGAAGGAAAATGAGGAAAATGGCGTGCTAACGAACCGGTCCGAGACAATAAATGTCTCAAACCGGCAAAGGCGCAAGAAACGCACCTGGATAGCGTGTCCACCAGGGACAAGGTAGAGCAACTCCCGCAGATCGCACAGGTCTTGGTGGTGCGTTATCCGACCTTGCTCGTTAAAGGACAGGATCGTGTGCATCCGCACGCATCGGTGTATCCACCCGCCCAGTAGCATGACGTGGACCGTGTGCTCGACGATACTTTTTCTGTGTCCGTCTTCCATCCACATTAGAGGGAGGGGCATATTTGGACTAGTGTAATGAAAAGGGAGGCTTACCAAAGCTCTCGGTTTCACATACCGTGCCGATTTCGCTCCATACCTTCCAAGCGTCCCACATCTGGTTTCCTGTGGTTTTGTGTTGACGCTGACCGAACATACGGGCGAGGAGCGCGGTCGGTCTAGGGACTTGCAGGTGACAGAGCCGATGTGTCAGCGCGTGGATATCGCTGATCAGCGGGAGCGACGTCGCTGTGACGAACGTGTTCTTGTACACTATATTACAATTAGGGCCAAGCACATAGCCGGTAGAGAAGACGGCTACGAACCGGCGTCGCTCTCATATAGCCTATTGAGTCGTCCAGCGACGTTGCCAGACGACTCGGCGAGCCATACCAGATCGTGTACCTCGAGGGCTGATGCTCGGAGAGAAGACCTGCTCGTCCGAGCGTACGTCGACGACTCGCCGGACGGGAGTCCAGGGTGTATGACTGTCGCTACGGGTGAACTAGGATTATTGTGTTCCGCTAGGACGCTACTCGGAAATGAAACGGTAGACGTCGAGATGTTGACAGCAGGCATGTCTCTCCAAGACTGAATGAACCTTGGCTAGTCGAGTTTCCAAGGGTCGTGGTGGGAGGTGGCCAAGTTCGGCTATCCGGGACCGCCGAGGGAACCGATTATATTTCCAACGACGAGAATCACGGGATTAATCCTACCGCTGCTTGCACCCTCGACGACGGCAATGAGCTCGCCCAAGATTTGCGTAGTCGGCTTCGGTGGTACGAGTGCCCTATATTATTCGACCAAAAAGGTCCTGACCGAACTACCTATTGTTTCTCGAAGCACTCGGCACGATCTATTCATTCCTGCTCGAAAAAGCCGGTGCTCAGGTGACAGCCGTCTGTCGTTCAAACTATAGCACGATCCAAGGTGAGCCAATGAACCTTGTGTATGTTCTTCAGAAACGTTCCCTTCAATATATGGACTTTGTTCGCAGAACACGGCGTCGATGTCCAATCGCAGAAATTCGGAGTGTATCTGGCATGGCGCCCGCACCGGGGTACAGTTCTCCTTTCTTGGTCTGAGAAGAGACGATCAGGAGTAGCGTAGCTTAATTTAGGTTTTGCTATACAGTCGTCGACTCTGTAGAGAACGCCGCGCGGGCGGAAGAGAGCTACGACTATATCGTTTGCACTTTCAAGTAATGTCTTACT
>WSLO01000059.1:0-37936 GCA_019677385.1 Ceratobasidium sp. 392
TGCTAGAATAATTGTACCTACTATCTACCTCAAGATGCCTGACCCATGGAGAATAGATTTCGAATCTTGAGAAATCGCCATTACGAGCGGTATTGACTGGCCCCTATCAAAAGTTAAGTTAATTACTAGACAGCATCGGAGAGTGGACCGTAAGGCTTAATGGAGAAATGTTCGCGAATACATTTTGGCTCTGGTCGATCAAAGATGGTAAAAGGCCGAAAATTTGAGGTAACTCATTGACATGTCTCCAAAGCAAAGGCATGATAGTATAAAACAACCGGCGATCGGCGCAACCTAGGCAAGCCCTCTCGCATTGATCCAAGTACACATACTTATATGCACTCGACGAGTTCTGGAAGACCAAAGATGTTTTCCTGGGTACGTTGAACCATGGTCGTAAGGTGTATGGTGCAGATTTGGTGCAGATTAGACGTGTCAGCACAGCCACTAAGATCTCCGTTTACCACTAGTTTCGATATGACGAACACGCGGCCCAGTACTAGCGCGCATATACTCTAAGGTCGAAGACGTCAGCTTCAAAAAACAGACTTTACAAGGCATTTTACGCAATACATTCAAACCATGTATGGATATGCTGATATCAGGCCAGCGTAAAATTAAAACAAAAAATGTTTTTTCTTAAAAGCAAGAAAATTCCTTATAAAACAAAACGCAGTCATTTTAAACACTGTTTCCAGGAATCTGCGGTCAGCATGCGAATATCCTCATACTTAGCCGTTGGGTCCTTGTTACAATACGATAATGCGGCCAGGTGATCGTTGATCAGCGCTATCATTTTCTTCTGAGTCGAGTGGCCCGTTAGAGAGTCCTCCTCAGGACGAGCTGCGATTTGTACGTTGGGCCCCAGCGAGAATAGATACCTGATTGGGATAATGGCTGAGATAATGAAGCATCTCTGGTAGGAGACGAGCATCACATACCGGACAAGCCATGCCGCCTCGTTGTATCGAAACCTAGCAATATTACCGCCTAGCCTAGCCCACTGACTGCTCGAGAAGAAGTCGGCTTCAAGCATCTGGAAGGAAGAGCGTCGGTATCGGGCAACGGTACTTAGATCTACTTTCAGGTCAAACGGCATAGAGTTGAAATTAAACCGAAGAGTCTCCAGGTTTGGCATCTTCGAGTGAAACGCCTGAAGATCGGCAAAACACATATCTTGATCAGGAAACGAGAGCTCTCTCAAGGCGGGAAACATGGTTGCTAAACGTTCTGCAAGGCTAAGATCCCTTAGTTCCGGCGGATCGTTATTGTAAGTAGCTGGGTCACGCCTGAAGACGATTCCTTCCATGTGGAGGGTTTGAAGAGGCAATCTCTGCAGTTGGCTCAACAAACCCACTGGGATTCTATACTGTGCACTCATTTCCCCGGAGCCGACTGCGCGAAACCATATGCTCTGTAGCAATGGACACGATCGGATCAGGTTTGACAGAATCGGGGAGAGGATGTCAGAGAAATTTCCCATAGAGCTACAGAAGTCGCCATCGGCAAGCAATTTGACTGATACGAGCTTGCTAAATAGGCTCGCAACTTTTCGGAACATGTCGAACGTATCAGAGTCGAACCAGTAGAGTGCGAAATGCCTCAAAGCAGGAAAGGCCGTGGTGGGGAGGTTCGGAAGGGAGTATTCGCTTTCCGCTGAGTCTAGAGTTATTTCAAGGCATTCAAGCGAAGGCCAGCTACTGATCGTTTCGAAGCAGTTGTGGTCCAGAAACTCTTTAGAACATGAGAAGCTAACAAGAGGACGGATGCTAGAGAGGAAAGGACCAAGATGCTCAAGCTGATTCCTGACTGCTGCTCGGTTATTGAGTGACACATATTCAAGTGCGTGGGTGTCAGAGGGACTTGCATAGTCCCACTCAGGAGATAGGGCTAGGGTTTGCAGATTCGGACACTTCTTGGATAACGAATGCAGCAGTATTGATGCCTCTGGGACTGATATCTGAGGGGCTTGTAGAGGATTAGCAATAATAAACTCCAAGCTGATCAAGGATGCCGAGAGAAATGGTAGGACCCATAGGGTGTCCGCGTCGCCGGTTATATTTGTGGATGTGATAGATTCAAGGTTTGGTAATAGAATGCGTGTCGCAGAATAGCGACATAGTACGTCAGACTGACGTTTGTCCAATGAGAATGCACCGTTTGTACATATTTCAAGGCGCTTGATCCATGACGCGTACACGTCGAACCGAGCAAAATCGGCGTCGCTGAGGGTCCCAACCGTTGCCTAATACAGGGTTAGAGCAAAATGGTGGCTCAGTTTCGTAGGTTTGCTCACCTCAGATGCACGAGAATGACTGCTCGCGTCGTTCAAACCAGGCAAAAGCTTGAAGAGTTAAGACACACCATCGACACACTCCCAAAGGGATGGCATGACGGTCAGAAATTGGCGGCGGCATGAACGAGCGAGGGAGGCGCGGTCGCGGATATTTAGGTAGGTAACAACTAGTTTAACGAGTTCGGGAGTGCCAAAGACGCTTCCGCGAGACATGGTGGTTGGCAGAAGCAAATTTAGAGAACCTGTACAGCCACCAGGGACTTTTAGCCTCCGCCGGCACGGGATCTATACAGTACAGTATGGCGTAATAAGTAATAAATGCGGTCTAATGGTTATCGTGACGAATAGAATGACAGAAATAATCTTGGTCAGGAATCTACATCACCTACGTATCTCCTTGGCTGATTTTCAGTAGCAATGCTTTACGTGCGACTTATGTATGCGTGCTGCATCAGTGGAGGGTGATCAAACAAGAGTTTTTCCACAGTTATAGTCAGAAAATTTGGTCGAATATATGGATCCGTAGAGGCTTAGACTCGCAAGTTACATGCATATCAAAATAAAAAAGTCCGGTTTACAAATTTGGTTCACTTTACATATCCCGAGTCCAGCTCCTTTCCATGATTATTGTACACATATAAACATCTAAACATCAGTCCCAATCGAAGAACTAAGAAAGCAAAGCAAAGCAAGAATAACCATCTATTTATACCACTCCGACGCAAACGACGAATAACTCACACTCGTCCCAAAACTGTCCGTTTTCATACTGCTTCTAACGTATTCCTCGCGCCCCTTTCGCTCTCTCGGTCTCGCACCAAACTCGATATCAATAGGCTTGGGAGGCAGGTTGATTCGCGCTCGTTGACCCCATTCGTCTGAACCTTGGACGCTCTGCATTGAGAGGAGCATGCGCGAGAGGGACATTGTAGTGATGACCCAGACGCTAGTATATGGGAGGGCGGCGAGTGTTGGCTAATGCTGCTTGTCAGTATGGGACGTTCGATACGGATATAGGACGGGAACGGAGCTTACCCTTGCATAACGCCATATTAAAAGATTGAACAACATAGCCGAAAAGATGGTTATGAAGTAGATAAATCCATCACGGATAACAATGTTCATCAATGGCGTCTGGCTTGTCCTGTTCGACTCGCATATATAAATACGTGATCAACGGTGAGGCTGAGATCGTCCATACCTTGGAGTCGACAACCACAAGTAGACCAGAATACAAAGGATCAGGGCATGGTACACGATACCGTTGACCCATAGAGTCCACGTATCTTGAACAGTACCAACACATGTGTTGAAAAGCGGGCTATAAGAGAACGAGTCTGTTCATGGCATCAGATCAAAAACCGTTCAAGGCATCGAGGAAAGTGCCTACGGTAGTGTTTTACGAGGTTGCTTGTGCAAATAATAAAGTCCAAAATACAATGAACAACCCAGAACGGGCCGAGAACGAAAAGCGCAAGTCGCTGGCTTTGCCATATGTCGAATACACGTGTAGCGACAATAACTTCACCCAGTTGTTCAGCTTCAGTCCGAAGAATCGGGATGAAAAGCGGCTTACATGCGGTAGATTGTATTGCGATAACTTCCATGTACACATTGGCGATCAGCCAAGACCGGCATCTGTCGGAGTAATCGATCAGCGTGGGCTATTGTCGTATGGTTACGGGACTCACGTCTGTCCGAACAAACACATGTCAATACGTTGTCAGGGGTCATATGTAATTAGCGATCGCTCACCAAAGCGCCCAGAAAAGTTGCCAACCCAGACATCACTACGCGGGCCTAATTTAGCCTCGTCAATTTTTTGGTTGCAGAGGGCGCGACCTACTTGTGAACGAACTAGCGATCCAAATTGAGACGGCATAGCGATTGAAGAGGAAGATCGCCTTGACGATTCCAAACTGTGCGATCGTCCGATGATTAGCATCGTGCGCCCACGCTAAAAGGTTTCGCCTACCTTGGCTGGCCATATCAGCGAGATCTCTTGGTCGAGTGTGATGACTGCGCATCACTTGCATGAGTGAGTAGGATTTATGCGGATTGGACGACATACCATGGTCCCACAAAAGCAACATGATAGACGCGACCGAGACATATCGAGCGGCAAAGATATCTACTACACGAAGGATGAATTCTTGAAGGCTAACCATGAGGACCTATTATTTTGCATGTCCCGGTCCCAGACCACGAGGAAGCCAGCCGTGCGTGAGGACGAGGGAGAGAGATCAGAAGGATGTGAGGTCTCTAGAGAGCCATTTCAGTCCTCGAGGCGTGGGGCTATATACGAGAGACGGATATATCGGGTGGGCTGAAAGTCGCCGAAGAACTGGAATACCGAGTATCAAACAGGTCTGGGCTGGGAAATAGCAATCAAGGATGAAAAACAACGAGGTGTGGTCGTCATCGTTGTGCGACGATGATCGGACGTGCTTGTGCCTTGTGAGCTATATGCGCTGTTTTTCTGCGACTGGGGCCAGTACGTATCGACTGAATCCGAGACAGCAGTGCGCCTCGCCGAGGTACACCAGCATTCTAGTCGGACTGATCAGTTATTCTACAAATAAGATGAGTATGCAAAGTCATCGGATCATCGTGGTTGAACTAAGAAGCACAGTCCTCCACGTGTTGAGCGCCTTCTACTGAATGCACTAATTATTAGCCAGCCGTAACAGCCACACCACTGGCCTTGGAAACGGACTAGTTTCTGTTGTGCCCTTGTGGCGTGTGCTCTTCCTTGGCAAATTCACGTGCGGATCCGAACCCCTCTGAACGTGCATCTAACCAAAATAATTATTGTATTTGTGGTCTATACTTGGGATAATTATTTGAAAGTGTACGCCTTAGATAGAACTCAACGCCGTCCCACCAGCCCGCCTGTCAACCTCAATCACCTCATCCAGCCCCACGACCTCGAAGAACTTGCGCGGGTCCATACCCCTCGCGCTCACATGATCCGTTCCAGTCTTCTTGAGCTGTGCCATGGCTTCACGAATGCCATGTACAGCTGCGACGCAGGAGACGAGGGAGAAAATAATGATCTTTGCGCCCATTCGCTCCGCTTCTCTGGTCGTAAACGAAGGCGTTAGACCACCTGAAATGACGTTCACCAGGACCTAGAACTAATTAAGCCTAATCCAGGAAGAAATTGGGATGGGGACGTACTGGAGTTGGCGCCAGCGCCTTGACAGTCTTTTCTAGTAACTCCTTAGTCTTGACGCCCTCGATGAATGCAACATCCGCTCCGACAGCCGCAGCAGCCTGCAACCGCCGAATGGCCTCATCCATACCAAGTACCTGAGCCGAGTCTGTCCGGGCGATGATGACGATGTCTGATTCTGGGATGGCGTCCCGCGCTTGGACGGCTGCCCGGATACGTGTGAGGAACTCTTCGGTGGAAACGACTTGTTTGCCTAGGAGATGACCGCATCGTTTTGTTTGAACCTGGGCGCCAACACATATAAGTCAAATGTTAAAAATGGGAAAGAAAATCAAAGTGTACTTACTTGATCTTCGATATGCAACGCCGCCACACCCGCGCGGTCATACATCTGCACCGTACGAGCGACCATAGCAGGTCCACCAAACCCAGTGTCCGCATCGGCGATAAGCGGGGTAGA
The DNA here is from genome assembly GCA_019677385.1 of Ceratobasidium sp. 392. Lineage (NCBI taxonomy): Eukaryota > Fungi > Basidiomycota > Agaricomycetes > Cantharellales > Ceratobasidiaceae > Ceratobasidium > Ceratobasidium sp. 392. Next base: position 5,932 of record WSLO01000059.1, read on the forward strand.
GTAGCTCAAGCTAGTAATCATAGCAGCATTTTGGACAAAATCGGGAAGGGTAGCGATGGCGAGATCGGGTTGACCGAGTTTAGCAGCGGTAGTGGCTGCACCACTGTTTATCGCGAAAAAGCCTCATTAGTATATTATAATATAATGAGTAGAAGGAGGGAGCTACCTTTGGTAAAGACAATCAAAACCAGCTTCGAGCGCACACCTCGCACTTATTCCATCGCACACGCCCGGCGCAACAACGATTTCCGGGCGAGCGAGCAGCTGGCGGAGTCGAGTGCTGGCTTTCCAGTGCAGAGGCTCATCGGCAGTGTGGATGAGATGAGCGGGTCTGATGTATGTGCCATCGGGCGCCCAGTTGGACTCGTGGGACGAGGCGGCCAGGGTAGCGGGGGAGAAAGAAGGGGAAGTCTCCATGGGTTGAACGACCATTTTGAGTTGAGTAAGTTGAGTGAGAGTTGAGTAAGTTGAGTGAGAGTTGAGTTGGTTGAGTGAGAGAGTTGTAGATGATGGGTTAGATCGACAAGGCCGGCATCGGTTATATACCTCTGCCTCTTCCAAGGTCGGGCGGACCGTCTACATTCTGTTCGCGCTCAACTGTCGGCCAAGCTTGTACCAAGTCGGTAAATCGTGTTGACGTGTCAACGAGGATCTACAAAGAGCACATTTCGGAGCAAAACATAGAGTTGATCTAGGCAGGGTAAAGCATGATCGGGGTATAGCGATAATCGGTTGGTAGAGATCGTATTACTCGACTCAGTTAGCGAGTTTCCATCAAAGGCTAGGTAATGAGTCTCCGCTAAGCGTTAGTCTTGGGAGTATAGTCGAGACATGAGAAATACGGGGAACCAAGCATGGACGTTCTTGGACTGCGGCAGTTGAGGTTAAGAACAGGCCAAGAGGCGTGGCTATGCTGTCTTCTCTGGGCGCTTGAAGGTCACGTGGAGACCAGGCCAGCTTTGTATCTGTTGTTTGTTTACCTTTTCCCCTGGCCTCCTGACGACAACGACGACCACAAGCTCACTTCTCCGCTCGGCATGGAGGTCTACGAACCTTACTTGACCTACCGCCAACCTGAACCTGGGACATGCTACTCATCTGATTCTGAAGACCTGGAACCCCCTCAGCTCTCAGAAACTCCCAACGAGACGGAGAACGATACTCCCCCTGAAACGCCCTTGCGCTCGTCAATTCTGGATGACTTTAGCTTTGCCAAGTACTATGGAATCAAAGATCCTGTGGTTCCGCCTGTGCATATCGCCCAGCCTTTGGTAGTTGCAAACCCTCATCCAGTTCGACCCCCTCTACACTCGTTTCGCACGTTTCCGATTACGGAGAGGCAGATATCGCAGGAGAAAGACGGTGGATACGACTCGGAACGCGAAGCACCTATTAGACCGAGTTTACCCCGTTTCCGGTCGTATAGGCGTAGTCCGGAAGTAATGATGAGATCTTCCCCTCTCACGACACCGAAGCTTGGAACTAGCGCAGGTATACTTTGGGCCAACGACGGAAGTTCACCCATTGCCAAGCGCCCTCGTCACCCACCCCCGCCGGAGACACGAGATTTTGGAATTCAAACCGATCGAACTCCCTTTACCGCTTTGGAAGAGCTTCTCGCCGACCCGAACGTGGACCACGCAGCACTATGGAGTAGGCTCGTGAGCACGGGTATCCCGTTCAAAGCTCATAAGGACAGAAGAAATGAGGTGACGGGTTTAGGACACGGTTTCCCTTCGAGTCTGGCTCAGGATACATCAAGGATCCCCACTGTGGTTCCTAAACCTAGGCTTCCTGCTGGGTCTGAGAATGATCCCTCTCGCTCGTGGAGACCGGTGGATCCGTTTCCGGCAATAGGCTTAGAGGCTCCGATCATTAGTCCCGTGGAATTCAGCGACGAGGACGACATGTCGCCCATCACTCTTCCGGCGTCGGTACTCTCGCCTGAGGATAGGTTGTTCTTGGACTTTACTCAGGCCGGAGATTACGTCGAGGATCTAGCAGCTCAAGTCGTAGACTGTGCTGAGAGCGAATGAGAGGCTCGTTGCTTGTGGATCAGTCGGACGTTTGTGGACTTTCCGAACCATTTTCATGTATCACGAACCAATCGATTTATTTTGATTATTGTATCATAACGTCTTCACCATCACTCCTTTCCTTTGTACCTCTCAATCCTTCATGAATCCAAATCCATTTTCATTCCACCTCTCCGTCATAACCAAAACTACTTGAGCGGAAACACCAAAAGCGTAAACGAATGCTCCTTGAACACAACCGGCTTTCCATCCTCCCACTCTTCCACACTCTTCACAACTCCCACAGCTTCAGGCGTCTGAATCGAATTCACAGCGCTCAAACTCTCCGCCCAGACTTCATATTTCTCATACTTTCCTCCCTCCACCCCACTCCCTCCAGCGAATCTAAACACCGCACCCAACGCCAACTCGGGATGTCGATTCACAACTGCAATCGTGACGCTCTTTTCGACGTATACGGCGCTGGCGTCTAGGTACGGTTGAGGTCCCGCGACGTGTTGAGACCAGGCTGGGTGGGTCGGGCCGGAAAAGGTTGGGACGGGTGTACCGGAGAATGCGAGTCGGATGGATGTGCCGTTGCGCATGTGGGTTGCGAAGAGGTGATAGGGGTGGTAGATTGTTTGGAGGATGTGGCCCGTTGGGTGGGTTATGATCTAGTTGCGCGTTTGAGAAGAAAATGGCGAGGGGAGAGGGAGGGAGACGTACGGGCGAGATGACGTTCACAGATTGAGCGATACACGCTATGGCTACATGATTTGATTTCCGGATGAATACGTTCATCCAGCTTGCGACTGCTAGTGCGTCCGAAAGGTCATATACCTCTACAAATTTATATTTAGATTATGAATATGATTCGAGCTGACTTTTGGACATACGTTCTAGCCCGTTTTCAGGTGTTCCTTTGACGAAATCCCACGCCTACGCAGTAATGAGCTACGATATGGAGAGGGCGGACGAGGAAACGCCGAGCGACATACATTCCATTCATCAAACGCTATTTTGATCGGTTTCGGGACGTTTTGTTCGATTCTCTGGGCGGAATTCAGAAACTGCCGGAATGCGGATACGAAGTGAAGACACATACCGCTAAATCAATTAACCCAGCGCAAATATCAATCGCCTTTTCCGCCCTACCAACAGCCTCGTCAGCCTCTCTCCGCCCCCAGTCACAAAATAGATTACTTACGCAGCGGGCCCAAATACATTCCTCTCATACCTCGCCTTCGGACTCGCATCCTTGAACTCCTCATCCGGTCCAGGGCTTGTATACAAATGGATACTATGGTAATCCACCCATTTAGCGAGAGATTGGAGAACGGTATAATCCCAGGATGACACCCCGATTTCGCCACAGCTGATAAGTTGGATGGAGGGATCCATAGATTTGAGAGCGTGTGCCCATTGGGCGGCTTTAGCGGCGTAGATGGGGGCTGTGAGTTGGCCGATTTGCCATTTACCTGCGGAAGAGGCAAGTGTTAAAGATGATGTAGGGAAATAGGGGTTGGAGGGAAACGCACCGTACATCTCGTTTCCAAGTCCCCAGAGTTTAACGTTGTACGGCTCATCTTTGCCGGTATGTTTCCGACGAAGGTTGGCCCAGTAGGTGTTTCGCGTGCCGTTTGCGTATTCGAGCCAGGCGAGGGCGTCGGTGAGTGTTCCGGTTCCCACTAACGATCAACCAAAAATATTAGATAAAAATTATCTCATATCGGTTGTCGTTGTACGCACTGTTTAAGCAGATGTACGGTTCTGTCTTTGCTTCACGACACCTGGTATCCATTTTAGATGTGATAGAAAAAACTAGTTTAGAGGGACATACCACGCGATATACTCGTCCATCCCAAACAGGTTACTTTCTTCAGACCCCCATGCGAGCTCAGGGCGTCGTGGGCGATTCTCTTTGGGTCCAATACCGTCTTGCCATTGGTACGCGCTGTAGATCAATGTGAGTAACGCGAGATAAGTAGAATTAAAACTTCTCACCTGACAAAGTTTCCTCCTGGCCATCGAACAATCGGGACCTTCAACTCGTCTCGAATCAAATGGAGAACGTCTTTCCGGAACCCGCTGGGAGTAATGAGCGACTCGCTCGTTCCTTCCACCGGGACGATTCCTCCGTATATACCTAAACTTTTCACTTAGATACGTTAGAAATAGTGAGCTACGAATACTTACATCTCCCAAGATGTTCAATAAACCCCGAATAAAGTCTATCATCGACAGGCGCGATGGTATGAGCAGGATCAACGTTGATCGTGACCGACATAGTGAGAAGAGGTGGGCAGAATCATCGGTGCGCAATCAAAGAGTCCATATATACCCCCTGCAGGAGATAGGCGGGCCGGCGAACCCATTAAGAAGCTAGAGAAGGAGGCGGAACTTTGTCCTGTTATGGTCGAGAGATGGATTGTGAGATCAAATGATCAAAGATCAATTGGAAATTAGCGGTGGTCATATACAGCCACAGGGTGCTTTTCCTGGATGTTCGCCGGCCACCATCTCATCCTCGACCCTGCTATCATCACTGTCCACCTAAAAGTCTATTTTAATCGTTTCGATTGACTCGGGTATGATAGCAATACTTTTTTCCCCTGTCTTTGAACTAAAGTATTCATCAACGGAATCATTAGAGCCTCCCATGTTGGTTCAAAGCGGTCAACTCGTTTTGAGCAACACTGTATCCAAGGATTCTACGTTTAAACCTTCAGCAGTCAATAGCCCAATTGGCCGAAAACCGGGCGATACGATAATTACTACTATCGACGGCGCCATTTTCCAGATTCATTTCGATATACTCGCGTTCGCCTCGCCAACTTTTTGCTCGCTTCTTACGCCTTGCACCGCTCCCAACACGTACCGAATCAACGAGACAGCAGACGTTTTTTACTGCTTTATCGGGATGGCTTACAGCCGAGACATCCCCGTACTTGGATCATTTCGGGCACTGGATAACGCCCTCCAGGTGGCGTCCAAATATGGACTTACGATCATGAAGAAACTGCTTCGAGTATCTCTATCCGACCCAAGTTCGCAGTTCTTCCTGGAGAACGATCCCATATCGTCGTTTGAGATTGCACTCAAGTATGACTTTACAAAGGAGCTTTCCTCAGCTTGTCGCCGGCTCGTGCAATGCGTGAATATCCGTGACCCCCAGTTCTGCGAACTCCTTCGAGGCAGTAACGCCGGGACTCAAATCTTGAACATGCTCGCGTTGAGGCAGGCCAAACTCGCCGACGTGCTCCTGTCTCAAGAACGAGGAGTCGTGGTCATGGAGGACTCCAATACGCTCGGTCTGCTTTCGTGCGTGACATGCTGTGCAGCCGCCGAGTCGCTCAAGTTGAGATACGTCCAATGGATGCTTCACTGGGCCCAGAACGCGTATGAAGTGCTATCATCCTCGTGTGTTACGACTCAGGACCGGTTGTTTGGGGTTGGCTACGTGCTTCAGCTGACGTCGAGTCCACTGTCGTGCGCCGCGTGTCAGTTCGCAATCGTGGCGAACTCTGGCGCGTACGAGACTTGGATGAAGGGCATCAAGGAAAAGGTTGAGCAACGTTTGTTGACCCAGTTGGAAGCGCAGATCCGGCCCGGCTCAAATGCAAATTTTGCTTAGTTTGATCTACAACGTTTATTATCTACTTAGAGTCTTTTACTGAGGTACGTTTTTGCTGTTTTTGTTAATGAATCATCAGATGCTCATAGTATGACTCCTGCCCGCTAACAGCTCTGTATTTACTGTTATTTATCTACCCGTTAAAGATCTTCATCTTTTCTTTTCGTTCGCATCCTCCTTGCGCATTCCAGTACATCCTTGTCCTCTATTGTACGCCTTTACGCCGTACATTTTAGACTGTAGCTCATGCTATGCAACGCATGTCATATACTTCTTCCTGTTCTAATATATTGCTTCTGATTACACGTACGCATGGAACGTATCTCTTTGCGAGGATAGGTAGCCTTGATTACGGTATATGCGCAACTGAAATCCGAGAAAACAAATACAAACATAGTACACTCACACGACTACTTCTATTTTGATTGTTTGAGGCACATATCCACACATCAAACTAGATAGCTTGACGTTTCTCCCGGGCAACGTGATTCTTGCTCGCTGACCCCAAAAGATTCCGTTCGTCCAAACCGCCTATACGCGAAGAATGGTTCCGAAGCAGACACCTAACATCTGGAAGTGCGCAAAGGACGAAACAAAAAATGTAAAACAAGATCTCGATATATATATTCAAAATGCGTTTCGCGTGAAGACCTATGGTACTAAACGGCGAAAATGTTGACTATCGTGATGAGGATGTCAGCAGTGCAATTGCACAAGCAAAAATTGACCTAAGACTGAAAGACAGCGGTGATCCATCTGATGGGGGCCAGGGATATTATCACCTAGATCATGGATAGAACATTTGCAACCGGTTGTTCGTATAGAAAGGGGTTCTATATAGACATTCGTAACCAGTAACTTCATATCTGCGCCACTACGGAAACGCGATGGATCAAAATCGGCATGCCGGAGATAGCGATCATAGTGCTTCCATAATCGAAGACGAGACTGTGGCCAGTCCGGAAAGACAACCAAATTTCGCCTTTCAGCGTAATGTTCTCGGTCCACGTAGAATACTCACAGCAAAGAGATCCAGCAATCCAAGCTGATATCCAATACAGGACCAATAAAAATTCGGCTTCAACGACACCATACTATGGACTGTAGACTACAGTAAAAGCGAAGAATGAGATAGGCAAGCGTCTACCTAAGCCGGTCACATTGATGTGATCCCATTTCCAAACGTGGTGCCTGGGGCACATAACAGGCAATGAAGCGGGACGTCTACCCACGAAATAAGACAGCATATGTTACACAGTATCACAGACAATAATGTACAAGTATATTACACACAAAGTTCGACAACCCTTAGTATCGCTTCAAGGACGTCCCCCTTTTCAACTCGGGCATCAAACCACCCAACTCAATATCCCTCGAAGGGACCGCGATTTTTGCGCGCTGGCCCCATTCTTCGGGTGTTTGTACACTGCCCATTGAAAGGAGCATTCTTGAAAGCGAGGTGAGCGTGACACACCACACGCTAGAATAAGGAAGTCCGATAAGCGTAGGCTGAAAATTAAACCAAAAAGTCAGATCAAACAGTAACACCTGGGTATGGGAAGACTTACCCGGCCATATCTCCATATAAGGAGGTTAAAAAGCATAGCGGAAAATATCGTAAGGAAATACCATAAACCGTCGCGAATGACAACTTGCATCAGTGGAGTTTGACTCCTCCTATCGGAGCCGCGTTCGCCGGATGCATTAGCAAATATACTCCGTTTCCGTGCAAATCAGAGCATACCTTGGTGTAGACAACCAAACATAGACAAGGATAATAAGGATTGAAGCGTGATATAGAATTCCGTTGAGCCAAAATGTCCAGCTATCCTGAATCTGTCCGAAACAGATGTTGAACGCCCCGAGATATGTAAATGAGTCTGTTGGAAAGTATAATCATGTCAGGATGTTTCATATTCGATCGCGTAGCTACTCACGGTAGTGTCGGAGCACATTGGTGGTTGCAATGAAGATATCGATAGCACAATGTATCAGCCAAAAGGGACCTAGGACAAGGAACACAAGCCGCTGGCTTTGCCAGATGTCGTACACTCGAGCTGCAACAATGACTTATCGAACTGTGAACACCGAAAAATCTCTGAGAAGTTGTAGCGGTAAGCTTACAGCTAATGGTCTGCATGGTAATCAGCTCGATGTATACGTTGGCAACTAGCCAGGACCGGCACCTGTAACAGGTTAAGATCGCCAAGTAAGGAAAGATCGATCAAACTCACAGTGATGGTGTCAAAAACGAAGCCAGACCGCAAATCACTAAACTCGTTTTAATTGTATGGGGTACATTGGTTGTCAAAATACTTACAACAGAGCGATATTGCTATCCAGACTGAGACGAAATAGCGGTTGATGAAGAATATCGCTTTGACAGCACCAAACTGTTGAGCGCGGCATTCAGTCTGAAGTTTAGTCAGAGGTACTCGATATTTTACCTTGGCTGGCCATATAAGTGCCACCTCATCGCTGAACGTTATGACTACACGGCATTCAGACTGATGGGATAGCCGAAGCAGCTTAGATACGTACTGTGATCGTAGAATAGGAGTCCTACTGCGGCCACACTAACGCATTGAGTCAAAAGGATGTCAGACGCCGCAACCTCAAGAAATTTGGCCATCTTCGAGTACACTCGGGGCCCAGAATTATCCAGAAAATGCCTCGTAACTAGCCTATGACGAAGTCGAGGTCCAAATCGAATGTCAATGAGAAGGAGATAAGACTGCGCTTTAGTCGCTGGCCTCTCGGATATATACCCCCGTCGCACTATGAAGACGTAAGCAAACATACATAGTCTAGATTCACTTGAGACATGGAGGAAGTCAGGATCAGGTTGTCCCCGCTGATTTGGCCGGCGGCTCAACTATGTTTGGCAGCCGAGGGAAGGCTGACGTAATCGTCCGAGATTTCCGTTCATGAATTGCTGATACTGTGCTGCGGCACCACCGCGAAAACAACGCGTGTAGGAGTGCGCGGAAGATATTCTCGTGCATATTGGGTACATGGGCATGTCTTTATATAGTACATATGAGTTTATCGAGTACAAGTTTAGCATGCCAATTTTGATCGAGTTCTCTGGCCAACAGCACAGTCCAAAACACATGATTGACCCACGCCACGCGGAGAATTCACAAGGCGACTCGCGTAATTTCAGCCGCATGCACTGCAATTCAATGCAAAACATGATACACTTGAGAGGTACCCGTGCACGTGGCCTTCCCCATTGCTGTCTCGAATGAAATTGTCTAAATATACTTGATCGGACGCCGTTTTCAGAAGTTTAGATGTGGCTTGCGATTCCAACGTGTCTTGACATCCCGAGAACCATACTTCTCTGCCATGATGGGTACAAATAGGCACTAACAAATCCCAAAAACGTGGCTGCCGCCGGCCTGTGGTCCAGCATCTCTGCCCCTGGGAGTGGCTTTCCGTCATCCGCGAGCCTGGTCCGGTCAGAAGAGAGCAACCCCAGTGTGTAACTCGGGTGCCTGAATGACTCTCGAGTTCCTGCGGGATTTGACAAAGCTCCTTTGTGAGCTAAGAGCTTGGGCTCTACTGGGATGGCGAGATGTATCGTATTTTCAAAGACAGGCCGGTCAGCTTTGGAGTAGATTTTATCTGTCACATCAGAACCATCTTTGTAAAATTTTCGAAGTGCCGGGTTTCATGCAGAATTTTGAGAACATCCACAGGATGGTTTCAGTTCGCTCACCGGTATTTTCAACATGTTCGACCACGCATATAACTTGACTAAATGATCTGATAACGAGGAGCCTGGCGTTTTATGGTGATTTCTGCTACTGCATGTTTGGTACTCTTGTCCTTGCTAAGTACCTGCTCGGTAGAAAGTATAACGCACGCTCAATCGGTACCACAGTTCCCCTTAATCCAAATGTATCTATTGATAAATGTTCAACCAGCACGTACTGACACGATGGAGGAGGTAAAATTCATATCAAAATATGGAGCCTATCCCTGAATAATAGTTATGATCACCTCGTGGCCATTGTACGTCAGATTCGGTTGCGGTATTTTGAGAGCTCGACGAGCCGTTATCTTGCCACTTCCAACCACCCTCCATCACTGAGCATGCGCTTGAGGGTTTTATTCGCGTTTTACCTAACACCCGTGCTTGCCCAGGCGTACGATGTCAAACCATTCAAAATCGATCTATCTTCTCGTGTTCCGCATATGAAAGACCTGATCCAACGAACAGAGCTCCCAGATAGTTCGGTCCTGGGAGACGCCGGCGCCGGTATCAAGCTCTCTTGGCTCAAGGATCGTCAAGCCGAGTGGCTTGAAAACTTTGACTGGCAGAAAGAAGAGGACAACTTGAACAAGTGAGCACGCATGTGGAGTCACATTTTGATGACTAACATGGGGCTATTACGTCACCAAGGTTCGACCACGCGACCGTCACGATCGACGACCAAACGGTTCATTTCATCCATCAGCGCTCGTCGAGTCCTAACGCTATCCCACTGCTACTAGTTCATGGCTGGCCTGGGAACTTCTTCGAGTTTCAGGAAGTCATCGGTCCACTAAGTAATGGCGAAAATGATATTTCGTGCGTTCGGTCGGATTGCCTTCTTTCATATAATTCGGAATCAATAATTTCTGTCCAGGTTCGACGTCGTAGTTCCCTCGCTGCCCGGTTTTGGGTTCTCTTCTCCGGTACCCGCTGGCTGGAGTCTGAACAGTACCGCTACCCTTTTTGACACTCTTATGCACGACGTACTGGGATACAAGTCTTATATGGTCATGGGTGGGAGCTGGGTATGTTTCTGACCGTTGCCGATACTTATCTTACCATTTTATTTATCAATATGTGACAGGGCTGCGTTATTGTTTGGGCTCTACACAACAATCATGGAGATCACTTGAAGGGCGTGTAGGTTATGCCGTTTCTGCCAGGTTCAATGGACTGATTCGGTTGGTTCGATTAGTCTATACACCGGCTTGGTGCCACACATCCCACCTCCACTTGAAGCCTTGGAGAGCAATCCTCACTTTGCGGACAAGACTCGTGGGTTGACTCCCGAGCAGAGGCAACGCTTCGTGGATAGTGCGATTTGGGCTCAAACTGGGAACGGTTATTTCGTAGAAATGGCTACTCGAGTGAGCAATGCCCTTCTACAACATCTAACGTCAGTCTTAAGAAGGTTATTTCCCTCTAGCCTGCAACGATAGGGTTGGGTTTATATGACAACCCGATTGGTCAGCTGGCCTGGTTGGGAGAAAAATACCTCGAATGTAAGTTTTGTTGATGAGGTTCAGCCTAGGTCGCACCAGACTCAAAATCAATGCCAGGGTCGGACCCGGCGTACGGCGTTCCCCCTTCAACTATGACAAATAACACTATTCTCACGGCGGTGTCGATATATTACCTCACACGCACATTCGAGACGGCAACAAACACATACTATCAGAATCCGTTTGCGTTTCAGTTCAATATGCTGAAAGCTGTCAACCAAGTGCCAATGGGATTCGCAGACTACCGCTACGAAGCATTGTAAGTAGTAAATTAGCTCGCTGTCGAAACATCAGCCGAAGGACTTTGTAGCTTCTATCCAAAGTTCTACTTGGCTGAAACGGGTAATCTTATCTTCCACTCGGGTGAGTTTGTTGTAATCTCTTTCCTTCAGTTGCCACTTAGGCTAAAGGATATATGCGGCTTCTAGAGCATCAGCGGGGAGGACATCTCTCAGCCCTCGATAACCCGCCGGAATACGTGAGCGATATTCGGAAGATGGCAAAACTTCTCGTGTCGGAGCCCAAGACTGGAGAAGAATATATCGCTCACTCTGAGCTATAATGAGCAGAACGGAATTCTGCTTGTGGAACACCGCACAGGCAGCATTTGAAACGTCTGAGTAAGTCATGCGATTAAAATGTAAATAGTTAGAGCCGCGTGTCAAGCCACTGAATGTTAGAGGTAAAATGTGGGTGTTATATGCGTAGATCTGGGTTGTTCAACCAAATGTCCGTGGTATCGGAAGCCGGAAGTTTTCACCGATTCTTTAGAGCAAACAAGGAGCATCTCAACTCCCAAACAGGGACATGCTTCGACGGGAGGGCTGACCATGACGCAACTGGTTTCTGTGGCTGTGTTGCAACTGCGGTAACCTAATTCCCGCCACCATGGACCGATCAGCCAGCGACTACCTTCATTGATCTAGCATCATAAACTCTCTGAAGGCCACTTGTTTACACCCAGCCAGTTTATAATTATGTCACGAAATAATTTAGCTGGTACTAGGGACCTTAGGCAAGGCCGGAATTTGAAATTTGCGACCGGTAAACGCCGAGAATTTCAAGGTTGCACGACCGAAATGCGGCTGGCTGCACCGTACGTAAACCTTTCGTTACAAAACCCTGCATGGTAGCAGAGACTATATCCATGAACTATTTTTCCAGCCTACGAGCGACCTTGACTACTATAGCGCAAGCAATTCGCTTTTTGGTACTGCTATTTGACGGGCACCAGGGCCGAAAATGTGGCCGTGCTTGCATATACGTGGATTTTGCCGCTCAACCGTGGCATTTTTTCATATTTTGAATACTAGGGGCGGTTCAAAATTCGAATAGGAGTGGATATGCGTGCATTCGAGAGAGCAGCTCTGTGAATCAGCTTGATCTCGCCGGTAGACTGAGAGGTATCAGTCTGATGATGGCAAATTTAAGTCGCTTTGAATTCTCTCGCTGAGGGCCCGTAAGTGGTTTTAAATAGACACAGACTATGTATATCCCACTATACGGTTGATTCCTGAGTCTGACGCGGCCTTTGGACGATAACTTGCATTGGGCAGGCCCGCGGCCACATATTAAGCGCCAGGCGCCCAGAATCTGAGCACAGAAATGTGGCCCTGCCTAAGGTCCCTACTGTTCTAGGAACACGCTGGGACCTGATCCGACTTTTCACTCCCCTGCCCTCGACCGAGTAGTCTACAACCCTAGGATATGTTCAAAAGTAAACTCGAGAACTATCTACCTGCTCAATTGCGCGGACTTCTGACTCAATATTTGAGGTGTTTATGTGTTATAAAACTCAACCGACGACAGCTTCCCTCGATCCGATGCGGCGATACTGGTGAAACCAAGTCGAGCATTGCCTCATTACGTCTCAAACTTTCTAGAATGCTACTGTTCTGTAACTATCGACTCTTGCAATTTTATGACTCGAAGAGCGCTCCAATCTGGAGTCCGTCTGCTCTGATTTCTGTTTACTAAGATAGTCAAGACTATTCGCTTGTTTGGGTGATCTACTCAAGTGTCTTTTGGTGTTCTGTATTTCGGATCTTCAAAACGCTGGCCCACAGATATATATTGGTGATAATATCCCTTCTAAGCGTTGAAGTTAAGCTTCTGGCGGGAAATCATCTATTGCACTACAGTTACTTGCGCTCCTCATCATTGAACGAACGCCTCATTCGAGCTCCTTCGAGATCCTTGTATGCGGCACTGGTACTTGGCATGCTATCACGGCTGGTTAACCTGGGATAGGAGGCTCATCTAATTATCGAATCATGACTTCATTTCGTTCACCTGAGGCTAGTTTCGGCGCTCTGAAGCAATGACACTATGACGAAATGAAATGGGTCTAACGTCACCGGATGGACGCGGTCCCTGGTGGCTGTACTGACGCGTCTCCTCTCTTCTCCACCACCATGTCTCGCCGCCCCCAGAAAAGCATTTTCGACTCACCTGCAATCGTCAAACTCATCCATGCCTACCTCGACCCGTGTGAGGGCGCTAGCCTTGCTCGTTCTAGTCGGTCGTTATTCCAAACGCTCATGCCATTGCTCTGGGAACGCGTCGATGGCGCAGCTCAACTTTTAACCTTGTTGCCAGCTCTTGGGGACGGTAAGAAGGACGAAAAGGATATCAAGGTAAGCTATCTAAGTGTGTTTGATGCTATAGAATGTTGAAGATTTATGACGGACGTTGAAAAAGGTTTTGACTGAGAACGACTTCTCTCGCTTCAATGTTTACGCGCCGTGGATCAAACACCTCGAAGTATGCAAAGACCGCAAAACTCTCTGGGACATTCGAATGGGCGCTCTGTCCCGCTACACGGTGGCACGAACTCTACTGCCCAATGTCATGTCGATCACTTGCACAAATACCGATCGTACCGCGACTATCCCTTGGGTCTTGCCTTTCCTATCGCCATCTCTACGCCGATTGCAGTTTGCCACCCTCACTCCAGTTTTTAGCCCCAAACTCCGGATGGCAGAATCGTTCACTTTACTGCACATTCTGTCCGAAAAGTGTCCAAATCTGCAGACCTTGGCAATTCATCCTGAATTGGACAAGCGTAAACAAGACACGGAAGCGTACGCCCTTGGGTGCGTACCAGAAGACAGCAGGGCGAAGCTCAAGGACCAAATTCAACACGGCCTTACTCCGTTTATAGCTTGTATATCCCCTCTCGTGAGCTTTGCCTCATCCAGCATGATTCTCGACCAAGCTTGTTTCACGACTATCAGCACCTGGCCGCTCCTTGAGTCACTTTCTATCACACTAGATCCTCTTCAAGGCAGATACGAGGTCCCCGAGTTACCTGATACAGCCTTTCCTTCTCTCAAGTCGCTCGCTCTCTACTGGTTGCCCGATATGAAGACCTTTAGGATGTTCTGGAATACACCGGTGCTGGTTAGCAAACTCACCTCGGTCAAGCTGCTGCCCTCTGGCGACTTGTGCCGTGAAAAGGGCCGGTTTAATCGGATTCTCCTCCCGATTTTTACGACTTTAGTGGAGAGAAGCCCTAATTTGCAAGATTTATGGTTTGAAGCAGTCGATCCTGATGCAATGAGGGCCTGGTACTCTGTTCCAATATCCACGATCGAGGTCCTGAAGAAACTCGCGCTGCAAAGGTTGTACATCGAGGCCGTAGACCTTAGGGAAGCTGCTCCCGATGAGGATAACGACGATGGCAAAGGGAATGAGGAAGACGAAGAAAACGAAGATGGAGATGAAGACGAAGATGAAGACGATGAGCCTAGAGTCGATCGGTGTACCGATGTGGCCGAACGCCTGACGACTATGTTTCCTAACCTTAAGGAGCTCTCGCTTCCTAGACAGCGATCATCTTTCAGCGACCTTCCGACGTTCCAGTCCAAGATGCCGGAGCTCGAGGTACTACGATTTGATTTCGAGCTTTGGTCTCTATCAAAGACGACGGTCGATCTTGAGAGCATCCCACGTTACCGGCAGTCTCCGTTCAAAATACTCGAAGCCAACTTCTTGGGAATCGACGAACATACCAACGTGATTGGTCTCAGCAACTTGAAGTATGAAGATGTAACTTTCCTTGTACGGTGAGTACTTTTTCGTTTTCGACTCACTATGCGGTCCCATAACCACTTTTTTGCAGGTATCTTTTCTCCTTGTGGCCAAACGTACAACTTGAGGCACTGCCGGACAACGAAGGACTGGAAGAGTACCCGGCTCACGAGGCAGCCATCGCTCTGGTCAACAAACATCTCTCCGCGCTTTCGTACTGCAACCGTGACCCCTCGATGAAATACGAGGATATCAAGATCTTAAACGAGAACTCGTGGAAGAGCTGCGGGAAATGATACCTCGTGCCCCTCGATTTGATTGCTTGACGCGGTCACAGCTATTCGCGTTACATCATAGCAGCCGCCTTTATTTGTTCTTCTTGATTTTCGCAGTCTCTCACCTCGGTGATTCCGACTTAAATATCCAACCTGCCACTTCTCTTACAACCTATGCTTGGTATTTCTTGTCCTTACTCGTGTACATAAATCAGCTCTATAATATAGCCTCTCGCGCGCTAGGTTTAGGCTCTACATAAACCCCGCCTCTACTTGTCTCTCGGGTGAAGACCGGTTAACCCGACTATGTAAACCGGAAATATTTACTCCAAGTACGTTATATGCGTGGTATATATTATTCTCGTGCAGCCCTTATTACTCACAAATTAGATTAACTGCAGCTAGATATCCCAAGAGAGCGGGTTAGACATTCGTGGTGATGACCGTGGTTCTTGGACGTCCGACTCCGGTCCAAGGCTTGTGTAACCACGTGACCCGCGGCTTATCCTGGGGGTGGGACGTCCGCTATCACCCACCTCGCTCACCGCCCAGACAACCTCACCAGCTCTCTCCAAATCCAATGACAACAAAAGAGCAAAAAAAGAAGATAAATTAGAAGTACATTCCTACTCCTATTCGCTCAACCTGAGCGGTATGTCAGTTCACCTCCACCGATCCTGCCCGGTGAGACCGCAACGTCCGAGTCGTTGATCATCTGAAGCTAACAAATCGCGTGCTCTTGAATACCTCCGAGCTCTTACCTTGCAATTGAAGTTCTTTAATGCTAAAACTGGATCTACTATCTGGGAATCGCAATAACTTAGGAATAATACCGACCAGAGGGCCATGCGACACTTGCGATCCGTTATTTGCGAAACAACTCGATGTAATTTACCGTATACTGCAGCTTGCATCTTCTACATCGTTTGACTTATCACACAAATCTAGCGCTGGAGTTTTCATCTTGATCAGCCGCCTCGTTCCCAACACTCGGGCAAATCGCGTTCCAGTGGTCACTGTGAATATCGATCGGCTTTGGACCACCAGTTCTGGTCCTTGCTAACGACGAAACGACGGGCTTGGATCCTTGTTAACGCGTCTCGTTATGTTCTTGTAATCTTCCTCGCCTCAGGCATCGTATGCTCTACTGTATTCCGTTTCCGGTAACCGGTCTCCTCTCGTTGGCCTCCTTTTCTCTGCCGCTGGCCTTCGAGTCGTCTCACTCCGACAAGGACGTATCAGTTGGGCCTACAACCGTGTGATACGCCCTTTGCTAGATACTTTACGCTGCACTATTAGAGGGTATACTTGACGACAAAGCTGCAAATAGCTCTAACAGCGATCGAGCTATGCATGTGCTTCGTGCGGCAATTTGTTCCGAAGAGTACTGGTAGTTAACGCCGTAGCTGATATACTGCTGCTGAACTTTGTCGACATAATCCGCGATACATTGCGTTCACTCTTACCAGTTTTGCGAGTGTGCGATGCTACCGGGCTGTTGGTCTCGTTCGACAAGCCATTTGCCGAGCACCTACTAAACATGCCAGATTCTCCTGCCCTCTACAAGGACAAACGGCAGCGCAACGTCTACCTCGCACTAGTTTTCTTCAAGGAAATCGAGGCCGTAAATCCGCCGTTCAATATTCGCAGTCTACAGTCGTCGTGCTTAGATGATCGAGAGGGTTTAGACATCAAGGAGAGAGTAGACGATGTGATATCACCAGGATTGTTTTATGCCTGTTGATGTTGGGGAGTGCACTTGACTTCAACTCAGGTCTGGGACGATCTTCTAGCCGCTTTGGAAAAGTTCTTGACAACGCGACTGCTACTGTGGATACAGGTAATCAACATGAAGCGATGCATGCGTGGCGCGATTGAAAGTTGCTCCATCTGCTGTTGACTGAGGCAAAAACCTCCCAACTGTCGATTTTGTGTTTTTTGCCCTTATCCATGTCCGCGTCCGTATCCATACTTTGTCTCTGAACCCGAGTCCGGGCTGTCGTCACCCGACGCTGTCTTTTGACAAGTGTGTGCGAGCGTGATGACAGTGATGGAGATTGTAACGAGTGTAAGATATGCTGCTAGCTGAAGCAGCTTCCATGTTCCAGCGTGAGTGTTTGGATGAGTTGAGATCGTTGCGAGGTAACGATTGGAAATCCAGATAAATACAGTCAAGGAGTAGCATTAGTGTTTTGTACTGAGCGATTGAAATCCATGCCCCGTAGGTGTAGGCCAGATAGGGATTTGTGGATGACAAGTGCTAGTGCTGATATAATTGCGGAATAGGTTGGAACAAAAAGCAAGTAATGTGACATGTGCCCAGCAGGAGAGTCGTCCAGTGCAAGTTGGGGTTCAGGTCGACGGAAGTTGAAATAAACTAAGATTTGGGTTCTGGCTACGAAGACAGAGCTCCCTTTACCCAGTGATGCATGGCGTGAGGTAGGTACTAGGTTGACTTAAGCGACAAATATCAAATCGGATTGGTACTACTTATTTAGAATCCGAAGAGCCGCGGGAAGTAGTACAGTCAGCCAAGTGATTTTTTTCTGTTAAATTTCAGGGAAAGTTTTGGAGGGCAAGTGAGGTTCGGTGATGGCGAACCGTAAATTAATTTAGCTCAGTGGCGGCTCCTTGAGCGGATCCGAAAATAAGCGCCGTCGATCTGCAAGGTTGTGACCCGATACGTCCACCTTGCTCTTTCGGCATCGGCAACGACATGGCCAGACCAGCCCGGACCAACCCTCAACAACCACCATCATAGCTATTCATTCTTCAACCTCCTGAATAATTCTTGAAGATATCGAAAATGAAAGCAGATTGTTTGATAAGAAATCCGTCTGGGCCGCCTCGTACCAGCTGCATGACTTGTCACCAGAGGTGAGCACCGTATGACATGGGTCCCTTGAACGAAAGGCAAAACTAAGTAGGCGGTAAATTGAATAGAAAGAAAAAGTGTGACAGGACTCGCCCTTCGTGCACTCGGTGTAGTGAAGGAGGGTTTGAGTGTTTGGGCTACGAACGTGGAGGTCGATCGCGTGTTGGTGGGGTGGCCAAGAACGTAAGCTATACCCCAGTTCCAATGAATCGATTAAAGCAAAATTTATTTTGAATTAGACTACTCCACTTTTTGAACTTGCAAACACAGATATCTCCCCCTCGTTTACCCTCCCTCGATATCAGCCTGGCCCTTCGTGTCCACAGACGTCCGTTGATCTACTGGTATACTGTCCAGTCACATCTTATACTTACGGAGATGGGTTGATAGTGGAGTCTACGTCGGGATATACAAGCGAATCCAACACCGACGAAGGCGCGCAGTCATGCCCAATTTCCGAAGCACATGACCAGGCGGCTTTGGTCCGACGAACTCAAAGCCATACCGTTGCGGAACTAGTGACTCAAATGGGCTACTCCCTTTCCCCGAAACTTGCTTCCAGCCCTCAGGCTCTTATGGTCAAGTTCATCATGTCGCAATGTGAGCTAGCATACCAACCGTAACGCATTTTCCGAGCTCACCTTAACCCCTAGACGAGCTTATGTTTTTTCAGCCAGCAAAGCGTCACGTAGACCTTGTCCGAGAACGTTTTCTTGCGCAAATCATGTCGTCCGACATAACCCGCTGGTCGAGGTATGTCGGCGCACAAGTGTTTTACACGCTGCAGCAAAAAGGACAGACTGGCGAGATTGGACGGTTCGCGCCATGGATCGACCGACTAGGCTGGATTTCTACTATTGCCCAAGGAGATATGACCCTGGATGATATGATGAAACGGCTTTCGGCGGCTTTTGAGGTATGTTCCCTTTGAGCTAAATTGCTGCAAGTAGGATCTAATTGTCGCCTACCTTCAGCTTGCGTTCTTGAAATGCATGACATCAGGTGCTAAATCCGGCTATGCTCTTCTTCAACAGATTGCTCCTACCTTTATGCAGGTCGCGTTTGCTGATCCCGCATTGTGGCCCCGTGATCCAGCCTCGAACGGAATCTCACTTGCCCACGCACTCACGTCTCCGCAATCCGAACTTGTTTGCTTCGTTTTTGCCGATATTTTTATAAGCCTAAGTTTTGGCACTCCCCCTCTTGTCGAATATGACACTTCTCATCCGATGAAGCAAACCCATCATTCACATCCCATGGAATGGGACGTAGGTTGCTGTCTCGAGTTTCTCTTTTCGATCATGAAGATCAATCTATGGAGAGCACGGCATCTAGATGGCTACTTGGGCGAGAACACACCTTGGAAGGAGATCGAGGACGATGTTTTGGCGTGTCGTCCGTGCGAGCATGGGCCCGACTCGGATTCCTCGAGGCTTGTGAGGAGGCACGCGGTACAGGAAGGATGGAGGCAGGCGGCGCTGATTTATCTGTACATGGTGAGTATCGCTATTATAATTCTCAACGATGTATAGAAACCCAGGGCTGTACATAGGGAATGTGCAACGTAACCAGTCATGACCCGCGAGTCCAGGCTTCCGTTCGGCAACTCAGCCGTCTATATACCGTGCTGACATCAGAACCCGCTGCGGGAATGCCCTCGATGGGCCCGCTTCTAGTTGTGAGCATCTTTGGCTCCTATCTCTCTGAAAGCAGGCTAACGCCATTCATGATTAGGCTGCTATATGCGCACGGAGCGAAACAGATCGCAGTAAATTTCGCGCTGTGGTTTCGCATTCGCGAAATAGCACATTGCTAGTGAAGGGCATGGGTTTCGCGGCCGTGTTGGATCATTTGTGGCATGGAGTAGGAGCGAATGGCGGGCCAGTTACTTGGGAGGATTATGTCACTTCGAGAAAGGCTATGATAGATATTGGCGTGTAGAGGATATTCGCAGACATACTGGTATGTTGTAGTGTATTGTGTAATTTTTAATTAGCCAATAGCTCTTAGATATTAGCTCGAGTTCGATATATTGTGATAGCGTCTTTTGGAGTGTTCCGGTTTAGCCTGGTTCCCAAAACAAGCGCCGGCATAGCCACAATCAATCTCTGAGTGAAAACCAAACTTAACCACCATCATCTAATTTACCCTGCATTCAACACAGAAGAGCCCTACAGTCTAAATGGTGCTCGTCACTTGGTGCTTTTTGCGAGGGCACGGTCTTATTTTTATGCCATCGTTGCCAACTCATACGACTATGCAAAAACTGTCCGCTGTTAGTCAGCAAGACACATCTCGGCATCGTCTAGACTTTTGGTCTCGAAGCTTCAGGATATCAAGGGGTATTTCAAATTGTTTATCGCCACGCGCAGTGGCGGCCGTCATGTTTCAGCTATTGGAGCGATTCAACATCGAGCAGAAAATACATCAGGGTCCCAGGAACACATTTTTTCTTTCCGTCACGTACGTATAACCACCTATCACTCGAGAGTTTTTCCTGTGGAATACCTCTGCCATTGCGGGTTTTCTGACCGAATTGAACCGCAGACACCGGCTCCCTAGATTTTTTCTGTTCGTTACTATATTTGGATTCAAGTTGCGCGACTTGGGGTCGACTCGCCTCGGATCTTTGGTTGTTCACTATGCCGTACGACAAAGAAAACGACATATATCGCTACGTGAAGGCCGAGGATTTTTTCAGTGACCTCGATTCGGACACCGGTTGTCGCAAGTATACCCGCATCAGAAACGTCGAACTTGTTGAGGAGCAGAACGACGCCGAACGAGCTATCACCCACCACGGCAAGGCGTTTCGCGATGACAGCGGCAAGATCTTTATCGTCGAGTTCATACGGCCAACGGTGTTCCGTCTTCGGTTCAACCCCGAGTACGGAGCGCTGACTGACTATGTTGATAACAACTCGTGAGCAATCCGTTTATGGCATAAATTGATGGTGATTCCCTGAATCTGACTACCAATATCTCGATCAAGGCGAAACCTAGTTCGGCCTACTCTGAAGAGCCTTATCGACACACTTGACGAGTATGAAGGTCTTAGTTGGAAGGTGGTTACCGAGGAGACTACCGACTACGTCAAGCTCGAATCGCAACCGCTCTTCCCTTCATATTCGGGCCAATTTGATATGCGTATCTACATCCGTAAACGGCACCTCAAGATTACCGCCGTTCAATCCCTCAAGCGCCAGGTATCCGGCGATGCCTTCGCCATCAGCGAATCGATCGGCGAGGAGCTCTCCGATCTGAAGTCAATCGGAAGTGATATGAAGATTGTATGGACCTCAAAATCGAAGGGACTGTTGTATTCGGGCAAGACTACGGTGGTGGAAGTCGAAAAGCCAGTCACGGCGAGGTATCTTGGTTAGTACGATTTATGAACCCAGATTTCGGGGGTTGATTGCGAATGTTGGATAGGATTTGGCGAGCAAGGTGGGCGGCAGCTGCTTAAAAGTAACATCATAGTGGATTATTTCAGTAAGAACGCTTTTCTCGCAACGGCAGAACCATAATTCAGAATGTCACATTCAACTGTAGACTATGATAATATGACCTACTCTCAAGTTTACGGCGAAGGACCTCTCGACTCACGCGAACCGCTCTACCATTCTGAGCCATTCTGGATGGAAATTGGTCAACATCCCGGTCACCAGCTCAAAATTGCAAGTTTTGTCGACAACTTCTCCCAAGTCTGCCTTGATATCGGATCGAAATATAGCGGCATGACGCGGGTCGTCACGCGTTTTAATAGTATGCAACTCTGTGTCGTATCGAGTGGTTCGATTAGCGGCCTCATCAACTTGTACACGTCCATCGTCGGTCGACCCCGTCTCAAGCCTCGCTACGTGCTCGGCTACCATCAAGGATGTTACGGATACGACACGGCACAGAAGCTCCGAGATGTTGTAGATGCGTACCGCAACTGTGATTTCCCGCTTGACGGACTGCATATCGATGTCGACTTTCAGAAGGATCACAAGACGTTCACAGTCGACGACACGGCTTTTTTAAATCCGGAAAAGTTATTAGCCGAACTAAAGAGTCGGGGTGTGAAGTGTAGCACGAACATCACACCATTTATTAATGGAGACCCGGATCCTAGCTATACGACACTACAAGAGGGTTTGAGTGAAGGGTAGGCGACTTGCTATTAAGTACATGTTTCACTAATTACTCATACTTGATTCTTTTCCTATCAGTTATTTTGTTAAAGACAAACGTTACACCGGCGAAGGCGGACCAACCTGTGCAGAAGAAGATCGATATATGCTATACCGTGGCGGCTTCATAGACGAATTTCAAGCCTCCGAACTCGATCAGGAGCCTAGGCACTACTATGATCCGCCAGATAGAGTGTACGTTTACTTTTGAAGTAAAGCATGCTTCCCTCAATGAACAACCTGTCCGAATAGATCGCTGTCTGAAACTTGGAACACCGGTACTCCGTTTCGTGGGGGCGTTTGGTATGGTGGCACTTCAGGCAGGGTAAGCTTCTTTTATGCTACTTGAGAGAACTAAATGCCAACGCTTGTGTGCTATCTCGTAACAGCCAGGATATTACCCGGATCTAAATCGCAAGGACGTGAGAGAGTGGTGGGGCGAGCAATACGACTACCTCATCTCCATAGGTCTCGAGTTCGTCTGGCAGGATATGACTTCACCATGTATTGGTGCCAGCTACGGCGACATGCGCAGGTACGCCAAAAATAAGCATCCAGTTGAGTGTAGGCACTGACTCGTATGTCTATATAGTTTCCCCTTCCGACTTCTGCTGTCCATGGACGCTGTCAAGGATCGAGAAAGTACCGATCTCCCAGCTGAGGTTCCAGCAATTGAGGTCTGGTCGTTATACTCCCTCAATCTGCACAAAGCAACCTCTCGAGGCTGGAACAACCATCCTGATCGCAAAGATAAGATAACCGGGAAGGAAAAGCGTAATTTCATAATTGGACGAGGGGGGTTCATCGGTCTGCATCGCTACGCTGGCCTGTGGACAGGTGACAACTCGTCCACCTGGGACTTTCTCAAGGTCTCCGTCGCACAGGTCATGTCGCTCGGACTTTCGGGAATCACTATCTCGGGCGGTGACGTAGGAGGGTTCGAGCCTGGTAGTGACGGCGAAAAATGGGCGAACCCGGAGCTGGTGATGCGTTGGTACTGCGCCTACTCGCTTTTGCCTTGGTTCCGGTGAGTTTGATGAATATATGCGTGCTATACTTTTGAATTCACATGACCACTTTGCTTACAAACCCGATGTCTGCGATCCGCCTGCTAATTTATTAGAAACCACTACAACGGCAAGGATGGCAAGAAGCTATTCCAGGTGAGTCATAGTTGAATCTCGATTAAACTATCCATTAGTATTGACTTATGTTGAAACGCACCTAGGAACCCTACAAATATATCGATTACATCGACGAAGCTCCCGAAGACCAGAAATGGATGTACCGTGCCGTGCTTCCTGTATGCCGATACCACGTGAGACTCCGGTACTCGCTACTGCAGCTGCTGTACGACCAAATGTTCGACAATCTGTCAACGGGCTTGCCAATTGCTCGGTCCTTGGTTTGTTCGCGCGAGTTTTCAATGGGTTTGAACTAACTAACTTGATTATATGCGCAGATTATCTCAAACGAACATGATTTGACACTAATCACAGAAGTAAGCTGCTTGCATACATTCCGCATGTCATTACTTAAGGCGATCATATCGACTGCAGAACGCCCGCTTCCTCGATGACGAGTACATGGTTGGCGATGACTTCCTTGTTGCCCCAATCTTATGCCCACAGACCGACCGAGGCAACGAGACGCGCACCGTTTATCTGCCTCGTCCTTCCTCATGGTGGCAGTGCAACCTACGAGCTGACGGGCCAGACCATGCCATCCCGCTTGGAGGTAGCTTCAAGGGCGGATCGTTCGTCCCTTACGATGCCCGCCTGAGCGATCGAGAGTCGCAGATACCTTGGATGACACCTATGTTCATTAAATATGGTGGGTAATTAGTTCTTTTATGCAGTGGGCTATATTCACTTAGTCTTTTAATTTGACTCGTAGGGGCGGTAGTTCCTCAGATTGAGCCGAGGTGCTACGTGGAGGAGGTGTCTAAAACAAATCCGATATCAATTCATGTCTATCCTGGGCATAACGGATCGAACAGGGTGAGTAAATTTTGGTATCCAGATCTCAAAGAAACGCTTAATATTTCATATCTAGACATACGACATGTATCTAGATGATGGAGTCTCGAGGGAAAGTGCACCAACAGTTGCCGGACTCCAGAATATTGCTGCCACGAGCATAAACGCAGGTCGATCGAAACTTGAGGCTACCAAAGTGCTTTATGCCGACGCATTTGGCGACGATAAAGCGCGAGACGTTTATTGGAGAATCAGGATTGCCCAGGTAAGATTTCATCGTACGCACTTCCTGAGTGAGACTTATGAAATCCAACCTGTGGGGTAGAGCACGAAGCAGGGTGGCTTGGAAGATAGTGCTCGACATATCGTTCGCACAGTTGTCGTGAAAACCATTCATCAGCATCCCGAGTTTGACCCAACCACTATGCATGGCCCGGTATACCGCTTAATTGTGTGGGCCCAGCCAAAACGCGAGGCCGCATTCAGCCAAGCCAGCGTCCGAATTTTCACATCGCAAGGTGATGTTCAAGTGGTGAAACGATACGACAACAACAAGAAGGCTTGGGTTGTCGAGTTACCGATTAAGGGCATTGCAAACACGGATTATAATGTTAAATTTACTTACACGGCCTGATTACCCTATGTATGCGGGTAGCATGTAGGCGTTGGCGCGCTCCCTAATCTCTTTTCCTCTTCAAGCTTGCTTCTTCTCCACTTTTTGGTCATTTTAGACTCCCACATTGCTTCATGGACTTGGATAGATCTAGCATATACTTGATTTTAGAATAGATTGGGCTAATCCCACTATTGGTGTTATGCTCAACTCAATCTTCTCTTATCTTCGGCTAATCCCTTATTTTCTTGCTGGCTTAAGTGTAGCCTCATCATAAGGCGATACCATTGAACAAAGACAAACGCATGTCATATTAATGGGACGGATTCTTGAGCTACACAGCAGACTACATCATGAATAAGATCGTTCCTCTTAGACGAGCTATAAGGCAGTAGTGTACGGCAACGTTTGATTCCTGCGCTTGTGTCGTGAAAGGGCTCATTCGGCAAGGACAAATCTATTCGTTACGGAACCATATATATTCAGTGTAAGTCTACATGAGCGCCGAAAAACGACGACTACCTTCCCAAGGTTATTCGCATGTAGGTAACCTCCTACTTATTAGGTACCTAAACGTAAGCCTTGCTGTGCCTCTGCAGATGGGAGAAACTTGAAACAGGCCCCTTTTTGAAATAACTTACAGCATTTTAGGGAGCCTACTCCAAGGATTGAAGCTACCCTACAGGCGGATTACCTCCAATCAATAAGTTTACCGTTGCTTGAGCTTCCTTGCTCCTGTCCTGGTGTCTCTCAGGACCGAGTTGCACCGGGTACAGAAGACGAACTCCCGGATTTTGCGGGCTGCCAGGCGGATTGCCACCGAAAGTCACCTAAAATAACCCCTTTTTGCAAAATTGACTATGATTGTGCAGATGGCAAACCCAGTGAAACCAGCACCTCTCACCTAGTTTTCTTAGAAGACCTATTCTATCTGAGAAACTTCCATTAAGCCTAATATATGACGGCCACGGAGGCAAAATGGTGTTCGCAACAAATGTTTCTGCCGTGGGACCTGGTCACGTGGCTCACAGTTTTTTCATTACATTTATAACGCGTTACATGATATCCAGGCCAAACCATGCGGTACACAGTGCAGGGACACAGGGTAGAATAGGAGCATATACGGAAAGACAAAAGAGGAGGGATGGGTACAACGGCGGCAGATAACGTAAGTAGAGTGGGTCACGTGGCTCACAGCTGGACTGTCGGAATCCCTCTTGCTGTGAATACCTGGCTCAGACAACGCCTCTCTCCATCGAGAGCTATCGGCGGTACGTCATCATCTGCTATTTGAATACTTACAAAGTCTTTTTACATTGTGGCGTTGGGTTTTTGGGTCACTTCTACTTTTGCTGTTCCACAAGATGACCGAACGACTTGCTACTTTGTTCGAGATGGTCTCCCGTCTTAGGGCCACAAGTCAAGCTTGAGAACAAGTCACACACTGGTCTGTTGCCTCGTCTCATCTCATTGCGGCAGTGCAACCTGCGTGCAGACGGGCCAAACCATGTCGAGGTCTATTTGAACTTATTCGGTCTGTAGGTCATGAAGTTAGATTCGTCATTCCTCGAAAGATCAAGGATGCTTCGAGGTAGTCGCCATTCAAGCTAAACGAGAATCTGTGAACGCACATGATCAGTCTCTCAATTGTTAACCACCAGTCCGGTAGAAAGATGTTTATAATACAATAGACGAAGTAGTACACACATACCTAAAGAGACAATGGGCATGGGATATGGTGAATGACAAATGACGGGTGACAGGTAGCGCTCCTTAAGCGCAGCAGCCACTTATGACTTGTCAAATGTGGACGCACAATTAGCCTCCCCTGACACCCGTTTGTTGCAGCTAAGCATGTGCATACGATATTGTGGTAATGCAGGACAACTTCAGGTGATAGTGAACGCATTGACGTGTTGCACACTCATACTGAGATTGCACCGTAATAACGAAGCGCCTGACATACACTCAGAACAAGATATGTGCGTATATAAATTGAAATGGTTTCTCATGCATACAATTCCGCCCTGTTAATTTACGGACCTCCAGCCAACGCAAGAATCTTTGCCGCCGCCATCTCCGCCATCACCATAAGGGATCCCTGGGGGTTAGCTACGAACGCTCCGGGGTAGATACCGGCGTCAACGATAAACAAATTGTCTAGGTCCCCAGTTCAGATACAGAATCGTAGATAACCATAAATGTACTCACTGGTGTTCCAAACTTTGGTATTTGGGTCAACGACAGAGCTAGACGAGTTCGTACCGATTCTAGTCGAGGCCGTCCAGTGATTTGATCCAGCAACCATGCTTGTTACATGCGTCTCAATCGAGGTTTTATTGTCAGGTGAGATAAGTTCGAGACCGGGTATCTGCTTGTAGGTCGATAATAAGTCCTTGATAGCAGTGGAAAGTACAGTCTTTTCGACGGGGTCGGTAAGCCACGGTTTCGTAAGTATATCCCCGTACATGGACGAATTAA
The DNA here is from genome assembly GCA_019677385.1 of Ceratobasidium sp. 392. Classification (NCBI taxonomy): domain Eukaryota; kingdom Fungi; phylum Basidiomycota; class Agaricomycetes; order Cantharellales; family Ceratobasidiaceae; genus Ceratobasidium; species Ceratobasidium sp. 392. Next base: position 33,276 of record WSLO01000059.1, read on the forward strand.
CACCTGAGGAGAAGATATGAGCCAATTCATAAGGCAGCCTCAATACTTACCTATCCGTCCAGTCGACGTGAGACCGGTACCTATGTACATCGTGATGGTAAACTGAGCTGTGGTGTTGTATGGGTAGGTTGGTGTGAAGCAACAAGAGCCAGGCCGAGCGGTGCCTTGTATGTAGCGCGTCTTCCCATCAGACGCTCCGTATACTCGCCAGAAATTAGCGCGAGGAGAAGACGCGGCAAAAACTCCGGCCTGTGTTGAGACATACTGGTTTGCGTCGGCCGTGCGGGGGTTTGTCCAAACTGGTGCCCAGTTGTCGTAGTCGTCCACGTTTGGGTGGGTGAAAACTAGATTTACTGCGGGACTGTCCTTGACATTATAACCAACGGGGAGGTTGATATACTGCGAAGCTGGGGGCATGTACTTGGAGGCAGTAGGGTTGGCAGCGGCGATCGATAGCATATCCGAGGGTCCAATACCTGCGCATACAATCAGTAAAAGAGGAGAAGATGCAATGAGATCACCCTTACCAGACTGGAAGAGTATCTTTGCAGTACCAAAAACACCCCCAGCTAAGATAACCCGGCCCTTAGCAGTCAGGGAAATAGTGCTTTCAGCACCAGCTACAGTTTGCGATATGCATAAGTACCTCAGCTGCGAAAGTCAAACTATACATACTGGCAGTGTTGCTGGTCCGTACTCCGGTAATCTGTGCACCGTTACGGACAACCGACAGCACCTTAGTATTAATTAGGAGTTTGAAGTTGGACCGAGCCTTTGCTGTCTTCAAGTAAGTATCCATGGGTCCAGTTCGCTTTCCTCCTTGAACCTAAACAGAGCGTAAATCCACAGGATCACTTCAGAGACAAGGCGCACGTACATAGTATCCAGGGTGGCCGTACACGTAGTTCTTCGCATTGGGATTATCGTTTACGGCAATTGCATTATAGCTCTGCTTGTCCAAGATTGACTTCACGACGTCATAGACTTGCGTGAGGTACCGCTTCCCGTCCGTTGATGGGGTATCCGTCGCGGGTAACCGAGCCTTGAGCTTGCTGACGTAGGTAGAGATCGACTGCCAGCCGCTCGGCCATCCGTTGGATGTGGCGTATTCGGCGTCGGCAGGGTACCAGTACAGTCTGCACTATCCAGTAAGCGTTATATCAACCAATATGTAAGTGATCTAGACTTACAGTCCGTTAATGGCCGTTCCTCCGCCCACGAGGCACCCAGCAAAGGTATTAACATCTATGGATTATACGTGCAATTATCACCAAAGATGGAAAGAACTCCAACCTACCATCGCACCACCAGTATTGGTCGCCTGAGAACATACTCTCAAAAACGCCGGGAATATCAAAGCGAGTAAGCTGATTGGTGAATAGTGAGTTTGATAAAAACATAGGATCTACGTTGTGCATACGTTGGTTTTGCTCGGCCAACCTGTCGGAGTATCGGTCCCGCCGGTCTGAGCCGTGCTAGGTCCACCCCTAGTGAAAGAATAAACGCACTACTCAGGTTCACATATCAAAACACTCACCGCTCGATTAGAAGTACTTTCTTGCCGGCCTCTGACAAGCGGTCGGCCGCGATAATGCCAGTAGGCCCAGCTCCTACGATGATATAGTCATACGCCGTGGTCTGCTGAGCAAAAGCTGCGTGCATAGATTCAGTATAATTGAGGAACATCCCATAGGATAGTACTTACCGGAGCCTACGAGGGGGAGAAGTGGGAGAAGCAAGTGGCCGAGCATACTTGGCGTATAGTTAGACCTGAAGAACTATCGAGGAGATACTTCTGGACCATCCTGCCACGAATTGAACCGTTATATACCTGCAGGCCGGAATGGCCGCCGCACATTAGAAAAATATTCAGGTATATCTCCGACTATTGCAGCCGATGTAATAACGCTTCGTTGCACTTGAAACATGGATTATCGCTCTGAAAGGGTTGGTATGGTACTAAATAATCTGAACTCAAAGTGATAATACAACCTACCGGGATCACATCGGCATGGTGGAGCACGTAATGAAGGCTCGTGACTTGTTCCAGCAAGACGCATCCACGTGTCGGAGTTATACAAGACTTCGAAGCGTACATATTTCCGCTGAACGATAATAAATCATCAACAAGTTTGGAACAAAGTTCAGCGCGTGTATGTGGGCAATCACGGCATAGTTTCGGAAGCTCGGCAAGTTGTCGAGGCGGCGAAAGTCGTGACCTCATAGAAGTAGAACGCCAAGAGCCGAATTGATCGATGACCAGCCAAGCGATAGGGTTAGCATGCACAACCGGATCAGCTGCTTCAATAGCATTAGCTTCATCCCGAATGTCATCGGTGCGGGAAGGTCCGATGGCGGTACAGTGTATTCAGACGAAGCAGTTGGCAATATCACAACTATTCGGTTAAAGGGCGCGGCTGCTAGCCTGAGCTGGTATTATGGAGCTGAGTGGCGTGTTGACTAGGGAGAACGAGGAAGTTTGATAATGATGTACATCGTGTGGGTAATGTCGAATATTGTTGCATCGGGGACGGTTTAGCACTAGATCCAGTCCAATATGGCAAGCTTGAAGCAGATACATCAAGTAAAACGAAGCAGTGGTCATACATGTTTCGTCGTAGATTCGCTAGAGAAAAGCCCACCCCGTTTAAAACGAGGGTTGCAGGTCTCAGGAGGTACCCGCGGGTCGCGCGAGCAGACTAAATCCAAATCTTGATACGAAAGCAAGCAGTCCGAAGCTATGCTGACGAGAATGACCGAAAAATAAGATGGTATCCACCGCGACTATAATACACAGCGGCTAAGCCAGGACTCGGGTCGGTTGAAAACCGAAGAAGGGGTCGGACTACCACGTGACTGGTACCGCGATCTTGCTTGATCCGACGGCAGGCACACAAGCCCCACATCTTAACCCCGCGTTGCGCCGTTCACTGGCTGGATGAACATCAACACTCCCCCTCTCGGTGCCGCTTGATTCTCCTTGTATGTTATACGCGTCTCCGTTACTGCAAGGTCAATTCGTTTTATGCCCCCTACTTAATCCTATACCCACTAAACGGCCACGCTAGCCACAGGACCGGGCCGACATCAGAACCGAATAGTTTAATCAGTAAAGGACTAAATATGGTTAATTGGTTTTGATGGCATCTGAGCTGAAGGTGAGACAATAGAGTCCATTCGACGATCGATGATCGTACCTGGAGAAGAGCGTACTTCTACGGTCATGTCGGACGTTAGGCGTGGAATATGAAGACTAGAAGAAATGATTGGGCTTACGTTTTTTGATGGGCGGATCTGTATGGCTCATGTGGGATGGAGGAATTTCCCAGATCGGTGAAGCAGCCGACTGGTTCGATCGCTCCAGGGGGGGACGGGCCATACCCCTATTGAATTTACAACCAGCAGCCCATACAATATAATCAGTAAAGCCCACTCAGAATACACCACTAGTAAACTTTGGTCGGATCCTGCTTGACATATGGCATGCCCTTCGAGCTCCTAACGCTCAACTTTTTCCACCCCCCCCCCCCCCAAAAAAAAAAAAAAGAAAAAAAAAAAAGCTAATACCTGAGATGGTTGACGCAAGCATGAATGCTTGCTAAGTCAACACATCATCACCATAAATGTTCGATTAGGCTATTAGACGACCACCTCCAAGCTTGAGTTCTAGAATCGCAGCATTGAAATTAAATCATGACAGAAATTAGCGCATACAACTGCGGTCTCAGTTGCTGTGACAATCCAACTTCTCATCAACAGTTTTTTTTTTCCGTTTTAGTACAGCTCGTTTAAGTACGGATGTCGAACTCTGTACGTACCAAGGAAAATGCGGTGATAATGAAGAGAATCTGGTAACAAAAAGATCGGGTGTATTGTGCTCGGAAATGGGCTAACAGAATCACAGAATAAAGCGCGATTCAACACATAGTGTACCAGCAATTGCAATTATGTCTCTTATGCATAGCCCCACCCCCTGAATTTATAAACCTCTGGTTGACATGCGTAAGGATCTTTACTACTGCCGTTTCAGCTACCATTGGAACAAATTTGTAACAGATTTATTACTCATCCTCACAAAGTCTTGTCATTATTTAAAGAGCATGGATATACTAGCCTAAAAAGATGATTTAGTGCTCGCATTTCCGGTCCCTGGATATGAGACCTACCTACATATACAAGGTTTCAAGTGAGGTCGCTATATGATATGGCTTAGTAGAGTGGTTTTCCGAAAACCATGTCGTTGTAGCACGACATACCCTCATTTCATGTATTAGTTCAACCTCCTGGAATCAACTCGACGGAATAAATTGTGAGATCAAGGATTGTTATTCGTAGGAGGGCTGCAAATATACGTATCAAAACCACCAGACTTTTGGACGATAGGTCTTTCCGCCATACAGTCGAACTTGTTGAAAAGCATAACGACAAGTGGGACGTGAGCTAGAAGTCTCCTCAGGCGGGGTATCTCGGAAAAACCGGTGCGCCGGCTGGCCGGCTTTACCTAAGCAAGTCGCTCACGCATACATCGAGACCGTCAATTAGTTAGTATAGCAGACTACATACATAAGTAGACATCGAAAGAACATGAGAAAAAATGCAAGAAAAAGACCAAAGCTTAGCATTGACTGCTACTACATCATTATGTCTTTTATACAGCAAAA
>WSLO01000060.1:1544-12139 GCA_019677385.1 Ceratobasidium sp. 392
CCAAATCTTTTACACCAGAGAAGTTCCCTTTCTCTTTGAATGAATCCCTCGGGCGGCTGCGAGCAGAGCAGCACCAGCTAAAACCACAACCTGGAAGCCGAACAGTTAGTAATATTGGGAGAGTAGTGCTGTCCAATAGACTTACTCCCGAAAATACTATAGGTTTCCACCAAGTAAAATGAGTAGAAAGGAGAGCGCCGGCAATAGGCGTGCCCGTAAGTGCAGAAAATCCAAGAACAAAAAACGCTAGTCCCATTCGCAGGCTGCACAATAGAACGCAATGAGCATCCGCCCTCCTGAGGCTTTGAGAAGGTACTCACCCAATCTCCTGCATGCTCCTAGAAAGAGACACAAATATCGGAGGGACCAGTGATATAACTAGAGTTGCTCGTCAGTCTATCGGGTAGTTCGAGCCGAGAAAGTCGCATACATGCGCCAGAAAAGAAGCCGTACAGCAGTCCAAATACAATCAAGGCTGGCGACGACTTGACGCCAAGCATAGCGAAGATAAGCACACCACTGATGGTCGCGCAAGGAATCAAGAGGTTGAATGGGCCATATTTCTAAAACAGGTACGAAGTGAGTAGCTTGTTCGAGTTGAAATCTGTGAACTTACATCTGCGACGAAATTCGGAATTGTGCGACCGAAAATCGAGGCAGCATTAAGTATGGTCAACTACGTGGGCACACCGCGTTAGCGATTGTCCTGAAATCATCTGCGGTTTGTACTCACAGAGTAAAAGGCGAGGTTGTGATCCAGCCCGTGGTTGATGGCAAACAGCTACAATTTAACTGTTTCAGAAATCATGCGCTAGTATGAAGCTATATTTCTCACCTGCAGATAGAAGAACGGCAAGAACAAACCAAGCATTACCAAGAATGCTCTACCGGACGAGGGTGAGAACTTATACTGGCCGAATAAACCGAAACATACCCTGCAACCGAGAGTTGGAATGCTGTATCGGTCACTATTCCCTTGACATCCGGAGACGGAGCCGGCGGTCGTTGAGACTTGGGTGGAAGGCGCGTGCGCATCATCAAATTTGCGGCAATGAAGCAGCCTGAGTGACCCATAGGTTGAAAAGGTGCCAATGCAACGCGAACAGTAACAACTCACCAAGAATCACAAATGCTGTGGACCGAACACCCCATGCAAACCCGGTACGTTGGAATATTTTGTTCAACATGATTGGGAATACAATGCCTCCGCAAGAGGAGCCGCTGGTAACGATACCCATTGCCAGGGAGCGCCGCCTTCTGAAATGATGAGAGATCACACCAACTGACCAACGTATCTGTGGTCAGCACAAGAGTTCTATAACGACACATCGATACTTACTGCTAGGCAAGAACAGCAGCCCGAGGCCGATGCCTAAACCAACTGCCTGGGGCAAGAACACTTGGTAGTACTGGTTCTCTTTAGCCAGCGATAGCATGAACAGACTAGAAGGCCGGTTAGCGATTGATACAGATCAGCGCAAGCAACCATCTGACCAGAATGTGTAGAGAAAAGAGCCCGCTGCAACCGTCGCATGAAAATAGCCAGCATCGAAAAGTTTGCCCGACACCAAGCCCTAGATGCCCAGATTAGACATATGATCTGCAGAAGGGGGGAGGGGGGGGGGCAAGCCAACGTACCATAGCGAACTGAAGACACAGCTGTGTCGAACCGACCCATGCTATGTTGGAAGACGTCTGTGTGCTACTGTCAGTACAGCAAAGAATGTCTGGGAGAGGCCACCTACCTGGTTCGTCATGTATTCTCGTGAATAATAATCCTCAAAGACTCCAAAAGCGTTGACATATCTGAGGCAAGAGTTGTTAGAACGGTTTGGGGTGAGTGCGAATATCAACTTACCCAAAAGTACAGAATAGGACAAGCCAGCTGGGGGTCAATTGTTAACATGGGATCCAAGTTTGGCGTAGAGAATGGCAAGACTTACGCTCCAGCAACCTGCAGGACGATTAGCAATCGTATAAGCTAAATGAAAAGACCAGGATTAAAGCGTTATTCTCACCGTTGTCCATGCGACCACACCTCCATCAGGAGGTGCTGGCGGAGCCTGTACGACCTTCTCGCTATCCAGCGCATTAGTGGTCGCTTGAGACTCCTCCAAGGTCGCGGTCTCTGAGGGGGCGTCTTTTTCGGCCTGCATGTTGAAGGTTAGTCGACCGATGAAACAAAAGGAGAAGAGAAGAGTCGACTGACGAGCAAGTCGAGCCCGGTGGCAGAATTTATGTATAGCAGATCGGGTCGAAGACTAAGAACCACGTGGGGGAGCCGGGGGGTGTGCTACAGGGTTGAAATGCTCGTTAATCCGCCTCGGTCGGCACGATCGTGTCTTGAATCAAATATTGCCTTCTATGAGATAGAATTTTGTGTATTGCGGCCTGCACGCATGGATTGATTCGTGTGTTTATCATGGGGGGAGTCGTGCGATATTCAGGTGGATGCTGTCAAACTGACTTGGAAGATTAAGGACCCTGTAGCTCAAGTTATGACGACACCGCCACCTGTTCATTCGCGTGTTCAAACTCGGAAACCCAATTTCCATTTCAACGACCACCCGCGTACTAATTATGGCACACTGGGATTCAGCCACTCTAACGCAAAAATTACGGGCTAATTCCGACGATGCTGCTGCTTCCGCTACTGCCTATACTACGGTGTTCCCAACTCAAGGCTTTCACATAACTAGCTCAACAAAGATATCTAATTTTGCAAAGTCTCTCGAAACTTGCACAACTGCCTTGCTTCAGCTGGTCCCACCCAACTTTATTGTCGATGAATACGAACTAGACCAGCGATACAAGGAAGGATATGGTCCTCTGTGCCACGTAGTTGGCGAAAAAGACTTGGAGCGGCCCGTGGAGGCAGTTGGCAATCGTTCCGCTCTCATTCTCGCCGAATTTTCATCTCGATCCGATGTAAAGCTCGATATACCGCTTCACCTTCGATACGCAAAACCCGAAAAGGATCTAGATATTGTACATCTCGAGCTACCATGGCCTTGGGTGATTGCTGTCTGTGACCGGTCAAGTGAGTTACGTCTTAGTTGGCTGCGTGGCACGGGTTCTCAATCTTATAATTTAGAATGGAATAGTCGGCAATTTTTACGTAGCCTTTTCCAAGACGAGCCGATCGCAGACTACACTATTCTTTCTCCGGCTATGAATGCACCTCACCCTTCATCGACTGTACTCGTCCCAACAGGGAACATCTCCCACCAGCCTTGGGTCGAGATAGGAACCTTGCTGTCTGTCTTGTTAACGTTTCTGTACGTATCTTGGTGCTTGTTCAAGTCTGTTCGTACGCCCGATGAAAAAATTAAGAAGAATTAAGAACAGATGGACACTTGGTTTCAATGGTGATGCAACAGGCAATGGATAGAGAAAGTTTGTGTACAAGACTGACCACGTATGGCACTTAATAAATAAGATAGCACGATAGACCAGAGACTAAGAGCTTGTAAGACAAGCATAACGTCCGTGTCGGAGAGGCACAACCAAACCAGCCCCAGTATCTAAAGCACAACACAACGCTGTTTCGAGCGAAGTTTCTTCCCCCACCTTCCCTTCATGCTCTCCTTCAATGCTGTATTGAATACGTCTTGTACACCCTTGCCGGTTTTCGCCGAGCACTCCATATACCTCGCATTGATCTCCCTTGCGACGGCCTGGCCCTGTTCAGGCGTAACAGGTGTTTGGCCTTGGGCGCTCAACATACGTTTGGTTTGCTCGTCGGCTCTCAAGTCGATCTTGGTCGCTACTAGTAGCAGCGGTGTATTTTCACAAAAGTGCGCCACTTCTGGGAACCACTGCAGCGAATTCGTGTGATTAAAGTGCTCTGTGAATTTCATGGACGCGCTCACCTTATCTTGCACATTTGCTAAGCTGACTGGAAAGTCGACAGAGAATACGATCAAGATAACGTCGCTCTCGGGATAACTGAGGGGCCGTAACCTGTCATATTCCTCTTGTCCTGCAGTGTCCCACAAAGCAAGCTCGACAGACTTTCCTTCGAAAGGAACGATAGTGACATAATTCTCAAAAACTGTCGGTACGTAGGCCTATACCAGTGATTAGTTATGATAGTGGCGACAATTTAGGGCAGCAACGAACCTCTGGGAATCGGTTCTCAGCGTAGACGATAAGCAGACAGGTTTTGCCGCATCCTCCGTCTCCTACGACAACTAGTTTGCGCTTCATATCAGGACGTCGAGTGGGTGTCCGTTCCGCAGCTACTGCATCGACATGGTAGGATGTGTTCGGATCGTCTTGCATTATAACGAGTGAGATTTAGAGCCAACTAGGAAATGGTGTATACGATAAGCATTCAGGATCATCTACTTCACACTAGTTGCGCTTACTGGAACTATTGGAAGATTGAGCGAGCGAAGGACAGCAAAAGTTTAATTTCCGAGCTATAAAATTTCTAGGAGGACAGCAGGAGGTATTGGGTATCCTAGAACACGCAGAAGAAGGAGAACAGCCTGCGTCTCACGAGAACGAAGAGGGTCGAGTCGGAACTTGGTGGCAGGTTGAGGTTGGGGAGGTGTGACAGCACAAGCGCCGAACCGCGTCAGGGATGTTTATCCGACAATCCAAATTAGCACTGCCACGAGCTTCGTCTTTACCAGCTTATAATCGCCCACGATTGTGGCATTTTGGATAGAGCCACGATGACCCTCAATTTGACTCAGAAATGGCTGAAACAAGTTTTGGCTCCATACCCGAACAAAGACCAGATTTATACCGATATTGACTCTACTTTAGTAGCTCATCCCACACTCAAACCCAAGAACGACGTTTATAGTGAGTTTGCTAGAGAACTTAACACAATAGTTAAAAGAATAACATGACCTTAGCTTTCAACGATGGCAGAGCTCAGCTTCTTATCTGTGTGCACGGATTAATTCCTATCACATTTCGACAGGCAACATATAACATTCCAATAGCTATCTGGATCCCCCTTGAATACCCTCGGTCGCCCCCACTCGTGTACGTCGTTCCAACTAGCGATATGCTTGTTAAGGCGAGCAAGCATGTTGATCCGAGCGGAGAGTGTACGTTCGAGTATTTGGACAATTGGCGCAGGAAGAACGAGGTGCGTGCCTTAGATCGTGGGTATGTCGTAAACCCATCACTGATTTAGCATATCTCAAGGGATGTAACTTACGAGGCCTGATTGAAGTTATGCAAGACCATTTCTCTCGAGACCCACCTGTTTACGCAAAGCCCAAGGGCCCGGCCACACCATCTGTCGTGCGACCGACTTCTGCTGAGCCCTCCTTGGCTAATAAGCCTCCGCCACCTCTACCCTCTGCCGCTCCTGCGCAAGCTAGTCCGATTCAACCAGGTCCTAACCGTGTTGCTACTCCGTCCCAGCTACCAGGCGGCCCCCCTGGAACATCTGGGCCGCCGGCACTTCCTCCGAAAGTGCATTCAACTCAACAATATGCTGCCTCTCCAGCAATATCACCTGTGAGCACAAAGTGTATTAGTCTCGTTTATGCGTAACACATTCCACAGATAGAACGCACGTCATCTCCGGGAAGACCACCTCCGCTCCCTGCCTCGCCGTACGCCAACCAAGCACCTGCGCGACCACAGTTCCCATACGGCCAACCAAACCCTCGCCCACCACCTCCAATACCTTCTCCCCAGAACTTTCAACAGTCCCACAACAGAAGCAGCTCGCTCGCTGCCCGAGTCACGTCTCCTAGCCACTTGTCTGCCTCTCCCACTAACGCTCCATCCTCACCTGCGAGCAGCCGATGGTCTATGCCGCCACAACCGACCGTTCAACAGCCCCCTCAACACCAACCTCAACAGCCCCCACCGCCCCCAGCAGCTTATCAATACCAGCCAGCCCCTCCTCCACCTGCTCCGCTAGCCGCACCTGCACCAACTCCAATCATCAACGTTCCTAATCCACCAGCCCCTCCAGCTCCCCGACCGAACTTCTTGGACGAAGATGAAGCTCCAGCGCAAGTTGCAGAAGCACCACCTTCCCCCAACGCGCCACCACGGCCTATGAACCCCGAACTTTTGCATTTGCACTACAATATACACCAGAAGATTACTGCTGAGCTCAATTCCCTGAGTAACGCGCTAGCTGGCGATACTGAACGGCTTCGAGCGACGCAAGCTGATCTGCTCGCTGGAGAACCAGCTATCAGGGACGAAATGGCGAGGCTTGAAGCTGTCAGGAGCGTGTGCGTTACCGTTGGAGATCGGCTGAATGATGTCGTGACAAGGGCGGAAGCGAACGTGCACAACTTGAAGTCCAAAGGAGATCCAGAGGTCGATGAACTGGTTTGCTCTACAGCGATTGTATATAACCAGTGAGTTCCTTATTCCATAGTCAAGAGCGTCGTTTATAATATTTCTATGTTGGTTAGATTGATTGACCTAGTCGCCGAGGATAAGGCGATTGAGGATACAATGTACCACCTTCATCGCGCGCTGAACTCGGGACGAATAGATCTAGATAGGTTTATAAGAGTAAGCAGCCCAACATCTACCACTCAGTTTGTACATTGCTGATGCTGTTTCAGACGGTCCGCATATTGGCGCAGGAGCAATTTATGAAACGAGCACTTATTGAGAAGATTAATGAAGGTCTACCTATTGGTGCACGATTCCATGTGTAGCGCAGACCAGGATAGCACGCATTTATACTACCCTTGATTAATCGTTGTGGTATCAATGTCACAAATATAACTCACTCTGAGCGCCGTAATTGCCAATCCCATCTCTTCAACTTGACCACAACAACATGATGGCTACACCTATTGCGCAGGTTTTCATAGGAAACATCGTAAACACCCCCGCCCTCGGACGACTGGACATTCTTGAAGATCATATAATTCTTGTCGATACCAATGGCGTTATAGCAGACGTCTGTCCTCTGTCAACACCCTCTCCAGCTGCCCTGCATTATCTACACAACATGCCCCAGAATGCAATAACTAGGCTTCCGCCAACAAGCTTCTTTACGCCTAGTTTTGTAGATCTTCACTTGCATGCGCCTCAATTTATGTATCTCGGGACCGGGCTTCACCTTCCGCTGCTGATCTGGCTGGATGAGTACGCATACAAGGCAGAGGAGAGACTAGATGCAGATCCCGAGTTAGCGAAGAAGGCATGTTCTGGTGTGCATTTTGTGAACAAAGTTCTAGTGAGGAGACTAAACGAAAGATCGCTTTGCCAGGTATACCTGCGGTTGGCGCAGCGGCTGGCTGAGAACGGGACTGGCGCTGTGCTTGCGTTCGGGACCATCAAAGAGGATACAAAGCGAGTTTCCGCTCATTAATAATCGCTTTTGTTCGCTTCTGATGGCTTTGTTTAGTATTATCCTCGCCGAAGCGTTCGCTGCAGTAGGCCTGCGCATATTCGTCGGGAAACTCAGCATGGACCAATCTTCGCGTCCATCCTACCGCGAGGCATCGACTAGCGCGTCACTAGTCTCCGCACGCTCCTTTATTCGTCGTTGTCGTGCCATGGTTTCTTCGATTCCCAGCCATCTACGTCTAGTAGAGCCAGTTCTTACCCCACGTTTTGTTCCAACGTGTTCAGATGCGGTGCTGCGCGGGCTGTCTTTGATTAGCCGAGGCGAGAACGTCAAGATACAAAGCCACCTTGCCGAGGCTCATGACCAAGTTGACTATGTTCGCCAGTCTAGGGGGAAGTCCGATATGGATATATTCAACGATGTGGGTTTACCTTCCCATCTTATAGAAAACCACCTAACATAGATCATAGGCAGGCCTGCTAAGCTCTCGAGCTATCTTTGCGCATTGCACATTCCTTGAAATGCCCGAGCTTGCTCGACTTCGCGATGCTGGATCCGCCGTTGCCCACTGCCCGCTTTCAAATGCATACTTTTCAACTCTCCCGTTTCGGCTCCGGGAAGCACTTGATATGGGCGTGAAAGTTGGACTGGGAACCGACGTTGCAGGAGGGTACCAGGTCGACATCATGGGTGCAATGCGTCAAGCTGTCATTACATCTCGCATGCGGAACGGGTTCCAGACTGAATTGGTCCCCGGAGATGCACCTTTTAGCATCGATTGGAAGGAGAGCTTGTATATGGCGACACGGGGTGGGGCGGTTGCACTTGGACTGAAGAGCGGAATAATACAGCCAGGCGCGCCATTTGACGTGCAACGAAGTGAGTACCAATGCGAATGGCCGTTCAAAAATATATGTTCATCATCCCATAGTCGACTTTTTCAACGCCGCGGGCGAAGGATTGGGCGATATGGATTTCTTTGACGTACCAATGATGCTGACTGAACCTATTGTCGAAAAGTGGTGGTGTCTTGGAAACTCCGCAAACCGGCTGAACATGTGGATTCAGGGGAGGAAGATTTTCTGAGTGTATTTTGAAGGCATTCGACAAGTGCAATGGAATAAGATATTGGTTGACACACGGGAAAGCGATTGGAATTAGAAGCCCTTGGGATTCTCTCTTAGAGTGAGCTGCAACATTCGGGCTCTGTTAGTGAAGGCAAGGCACAACATCGAAAGTACGTACTCGAGTGAATTTTGGAACCTTGTGGATCCCTTTCCTATATCCTTTGGCAGATTTGACGAAGGTAGTGTACTTGTCTCTTGCGGGCATCTCATGCTCCTTTGGCAACGCTAGCGCTCGTGTCTAGCAACATAATTAAGAATAGCGCTAACACACAAGATACCTTGACTCACCAATGAAGCACATTGTACACCACTGGCTCTGACAGCCTCGATCACCGCATCCACTCGCTTTAGTCGCTCTCGCTGGTTTGTTTTTCGTGTGGGTGATAATCTCCAAGGTGTCTTCCTAGAAGCGTTTCATTAAGGTGGAGTTATGGATCTCGCATATAGGCATACCATAGAAGACCACCAAGATTGACCGAGCTTGGCCTAAATGCGCCAAACATGCTCGGCGAAGATGGTGGTGACTTGGTGGTTCTGATAAAATGGTACGGTAACGGTATCGGATTGAACCCTGAGCGCGCCTCCGCGTCCAAAAATCGACTCCCTTCACAGCTCTTCATCCATAGACGCGTATCCGAGACACAAGCCAAGATGTCTATGTTTCAACGCGACCCTCGCTCCGGGTGAGATTGTTTGTGGTGCTGTATTGCGACGTCACTTATCCAGGATATGTGCAGTGTATTTTTGGGTGGAGACCGAGTTTCAGGGCAAGAAATACGCGACCAGAATGGTGAGTCTCATTTAAACTAAATTGTTCATTAATAGATGGCTTAACGTTATGCTCCAGTTATTGCTGCTCAATCTATTGCGAACATTGTAAAGAGCTCTCTTGGGCCTCTCGGACTGGACAAAATGCTCGTGGATAACATTGGAGTAAGTCGGGCCACGCACACCACCTACCAGCCACTGACTTTGGCACAGGAAGTTACAATATCCAACGACGGCGCAACAATCCTGAGCATGCTCGAGGTTGAGCATCCCGCCGGACGCATCTTTGTCGACCTGGCTCAAAAACAGGACAAGGAGGTTGGCGATGGCACGACGTCTGTGGTTATTATCGCTGCTGAATTGCTGCGACGAGCCAACGAGCTTGTTAAGCTGAAGATCCACCCGACGACGGTGATTACGGGTTACAGGCTTGCATGTCGCGAAGGGTGCAAGTTTATGATGGATCAGTTGAGCGTCAAGGTCGACTCGTTGGGTCGGGATGCGCTTATTAACGCGGCCAAGACATCGATGTCGAGTAAGATTATTGGCAGGTGCGTCTTATGGTTGAATACGTAAACGACATGTTTGACCGGATTGATAGTGACGATGATTTGTTCGCGCCAATGGCTGTGGACGCGATGCTCGCGGTTAAGACTACGAACCCCCGAGGCGAGATCAAGTATCCTGTCAAGGCGGTCAACGTTCTCAAAGCCCATGGCAAGAGCGCGCGCGAATCCTTGCTCATCAAGGGTTATGCGTTGAACTGCACTGTTGCGAGTCAAGGTTAGTGGGTCATTTGTATGTTAGTGCTGAATCTAATTCGATTATAGCTATGAAGACGCGTATCACAAACGCCAAAATCGCGTGTCTCGACATCAATCTCCAAAAGGCGCGTATGCAAATGGGCATCCAGATCCTCGTCGACAACCCAGAACAACTCGAAGACATCCGGAGACGGTCAGTCAAACGTTACTTACAACCCAAAAACCCACTCTAACGCCTCACTCTAGCGAATCTGAAATTACGCTCGAACGTATACGCAAGATCCTAGCAGCAGGCGCCAACGTGATCCTTACGACCAAAGGCATCGATGATCTCTGCCTCAAAGAATTCGTCGAAGCAGGCGCAATGGCTGTCCGACGATGCAAAAAGGACGACCTGAGGCGGATCGCCAAAGCTACGGGCGCGACGCTCGTCTCCTCTTTAGCAAACCTCGAGGGCGAGGAGACGTTTGAAGCTAGCTCGCTCGGATACGCGGACGAGGTCGTGCAAGAGCGCGTATCGGACGACGAGCTGATCTTGGTCCGGGGGACTAAAGTCGTGAGCTCGTCGTCGATCATTTTGCGCGGAGCAAACGACTATATGTTGGACGAGATGGAGCGCGCGATGCATGATACGCTCTC
>WSLO01000060.1:25785-37921 GCA_019677385.1 Ceratobasidium sp. 392
TTGACTCGTAAAATACCCGTTCCATCTGATTCTTCCTCGTCAGGCTGGCGCGACGCGTCCCAGCGACCAGGGACGAGCTGATCCACTAGTAGTCGGAACGCGTCTTGTTTTTCTTCGTCGGTGGAGATCGGTAATGCTACGCCGTGTACGACCGCTCTGAAACCCGGTTAATCAACATGTATAAATATGTATGCGGCGGTACCCACGACCGGTAGTTCATCGAATGTGAAAACGCAGACAGGGCAAGAACTAGCCCGTCCACGATGGTCGCGGTAGCGACTACAGGCGTGCCTGTATCAGAGAGCGCATTCAGGATGCGGGTGGTTGGGTATCCTATCATACACAACTATATGAGCGTCTATATCAACTTGGCTATCATCCATGTATGCGCCTACCATGGAAGTAAACATAGCACTGCCCAGTCTCGTCCTCGTGCCACGCGCCAAGCATGGGAACGCACTGGGGCAGACCCGAAGAATCTGGCAATTAAAAAAACGGGGTTCAGCGAGGAGTTCCGCTCGTTTTGCGGCGACTGCTTTCATACGTACCTACGAACGCAACATGCATGACCCGAGCCTCGCGAATGATCGCGGAAATCGTTTCCTTGTCATAAACACCTACAGACGGAGACAGAGCGGAGCGGGGACGCCGAAGTAATTCAGCAATCGGGGTCGAAGTGGCCGAGCGCTGGTGGATCGGGCATATGGCTGAATGCGGATTCAGACTCACCTCGGTCTGGCCTCCTGCGGACTGTGTTGAGCGCAGTTTTCTCGAACTTGGCCTCTGAGTCCATGATGGGGGATTGTTCAGGCATACATAGCGAGGTTCTCGTGAGAGAGCAAGTTAAAATAGATGCGCTGTTCGTCGAGTCATAATAGTCGAGTTGCACCTAAAGTGGCGTCGGCTAAGCGAGAGGGATAGATACAGATACGCGAGGACGAACAAGGCAAGTGCAAGGGAGCAAATGAGGGGTGTCGTAAATCGAATTATCGTGCCGCATGTGCAGCGGCCTTTGTCTTGAATGTCCGAAGTGGCGCGCTGACCCTCACGCGATGTCGATTCGCTCGGCTGAAAGAACAACGCGAGAGAACGCAGAGGATGCTGCTTTTACTCATCGGGTCGAATATCAACGTGGAACTGGTGTGGAACTGAGTTGGACCCGCGAGGAGCAGGCACGGTCGCCCTGTCGGAGAGACCGATGTGGATGGAAGCGCTATGTTGCCTGGCATGTGCTCGTCGAGTGGAAGTCGCTAAGCAGCGGCGAGATTGGGGACGAGGTGCATGTATGCGAACATTCGTGGTAGAGATAGGCCAGAGACACGAATAGACTGATATGGCCAGCTTGTCCAAACGAAATCCGCTCTAAATTAGTCTGAGCGCAATAAGTCGGGCACGAAAGAATCCGGGGTAGCCGCCGGCACGATCAGCGGCGATGCCGATCCCAGCCAAGGTCAGTTCCTCGCCTTGACTTGCTTGACTCTTCGATTAATAACTGCGCACGGTCGCCTTCGCACGATATATAAGTGGCGGGTCTGTTGCGACGTGCTGTCTGACTAGATGCATTACAAGTTTCCACCCCCGATCTAACAAAGGCTTCTACTTCGCTGTCAGCCGTCCCACAAATTTTCAAAATTCATATCGCCAAAAATCAGTATATAGCCTGCTGGCGCCCATCCGGTCCTCCACAGCCCCTGCAGCTGCGTGCATCTGATCAACTTGGCCTTGAGGCATCAACGTTGGAGGCCGATATTTAACATAATCCCGAAGCCGCCCACAGCATTTTCGCCTCCCCCAGCCAGCCGCCTGAGCGACCAGCGCCGATATCGCGCCTCGATATCAACTCTTAGCTGCGGAACCGGGCGTCCGAAATAGTACAAGTACATTTGACTTGCACACTTCCTATTACGGAGCTCCTACCGCGCCTCGACGAGCTGGTTATATACCCCTCGCTCCACCCTCTCCACCCACCCCTCTCATTCACCCCCTATAATCGCACTGCACACACCACCTCGGTCACCAGTCATTATACCAACCAACGTCATTCTCACAGAACACCGTCTCCGGTAACTTATCTCAGGGTGAGTTTCTCTTCCTCACATAATGACGTCGTGGAGCCCAAATGCAGAGTCTGAGCTCATCATGATTCCCGTGCATCCTTCAGAACACGACCACAGCTATGTCTCACGACACCTCCGCGTCCAGCTCGCTGCTCCCTCCGCCAACCCCGCCATCGCGCCCTACTCGGCCGCGCTTATCTCGAGGCATCTCCTCTCGCCGGCCCCAGCCTCCTCCCGTTCCTCCGTCGCTGAGAGATCATCCGCTACTTGATGTAGTCGCAAATGGTAGTTCCTCGAGTGCTTCAGGCTCTAGCTCGTCTACAGGCTCATCAGCGAATACTACACCCACAGTACCCTCCTCCCACCCTCGTTCCGACTCTCGCCGCTCCAGTCTATCCGCCTCGTCGCCCCCATATCGGCCTGCAGACAGGATCCCGCTTCCGAGCCCAACCGGCCTCTGGACGCTCCCACCTCGCCCAAGCCCGCCCATTGGCGGCCCATGGAGCGTACCAATCGGGAATGAGTCCGAACCCGTCGGAGATGCGATGGGCTTGTTGGATACGGTACCTGCGGGATCGACAATGAGCGCTGCCAGTCCGAGCGGGTATCCATGGCACGCGCAGGGACGCCCGCGTGCCCAGGGGCACGATTATACCCCCGTGCCGCACCACGGTCCGGGATACGCCCTGTACCCGCCGACGACCAGCAGACGACCCGCGCCTCATCCTCACCCCCACGCACACGCCCAGGTCCCAACCTCGCCAAGCCGGCAACGACACAACCATCCCGTCGGAACGTTGCATACCCATTCTCCGCAGCCCTCTCCTCCTGTCACACCTGCGGCGGCATAACCAAATTCTGATCATTCTTGTCTATGTTTGTACTTTTTGGAAACTCGGGTAGTCTTTCTCCTAAACGGGGCGTTTGATCGGCGGTATCATATTCCGCTGCATTCCATCGGAGCGTAGCTTTCTTATTCGCGTGTAGCATTTTTTGGGTTGGTTATATACAATCGTACATTTTTGATTTTTCTGGACGTTCCAGTGCGGCTAGCGTTCCCTTTTCTTTTATCCCGTATGTAACACGTATGATTTACCAGGAGCCGTATGTAAAATAGACTTGCTTCGTAGCAACTAGTAATATTGAGACAAACCTGTCCATTGTATTATGTACCAAGCTCCAGCCAATATTACAGTGAAGTACAACACATCCTACTTCTTTTTCTTCTGGTCCCGCACATCTAGCACGATAAGATCACCCTCGCCCAAGTTGTAGCTCGCCAAGGTTTGGTTGCTCGTCAACGGCTTGCCGTTGTAGCTAAACCGCATTCGGCTCACGCCCAGAGCACTTCCGGCAATATGTTGCACGCGGTCGCGGAGTGTGCCGATGAGTAGAGTGAGTGGCAAGTCAGGCACCTGAATTGTCTGTCCGTTCATCTTCCATTCAGGTTGCTCCGGATGGTTGGGGAGTTGAACGTTAATAGATACAGGTTCGTGCTGTGAATTAATAAACGTTCATCAGGCCACGTTCGCAAGGCGAGGCAAACTCAAAGGAGACTTACGTTGTGCAAGCCGACCCAGTCTTGCTCAGTATAGTACCTTCCCTCGGGGAGTTTTTCGACCCTTGGACGTTTTGGTGCCGCCTGAGAATCTCCCCCACCCATCTCGTCTGCGCTGCGCACTACACCAGCAACGGGTGATGGACCACCAGGCATTCCCATCGCTGCCAACCGGCTTGGGTGGATCCCTGGTGGGGCCATTGCAAATGCCGGCATCGCAGGCAGGGACGGATGAGGTGGCGGAAGTGGCTGAGGAGCCGCGAATACTGTCGCACCTGCTGAGTAAACGCCTGTTGGGTCAAGCGGAGGCGGTGGGAGTGTCGTGGGATTCGCCGGTAGAGACGGATTGATGGGCAGACTGCTAACGGACCCACCAGGCCCGGCCGAGGGCCCGATTACATTGGCTGGAGCAGCTCTGGAACAAGGCCGGTGTTAGTGTGGAGCGGAGCAATGACAAGAAAGCTATCACGTACGCGCCGAGACCAAGCTTAGATTTATGAATGGCGGCAATTTGTTCGTCCAGGTTCGCGTTGGTCTGGAACTTGTCGAGCGTGCCTGCTTTGGATGCAGTGTGTCCATCCCAAACGACCTTTTCACGTTCGCGGCGCCTGGCACGTTCTTCTTCCTCTTCTTTTTTGCGTGCCTCTTCGTCTGCGTCTGCTCCAAAAATATCCACACGGGTTCGAGCGAGCTGGCGTAGCGAGGTAACAATGTTTGCACCTGAATGATAGAAGATAAGCTTCAGCATGTTGCTTTCGTGAATGTGCGTCAAGCCTACCTCGCTGGAGCTCGCTTGCCTGCGCACGGCGCAATTCGAGGTTGTCTCGCTGAGTCTTCCACTTGGGGTCCAACAGCTCGATACGTCTGTGTTCCGCCAGCTCGTCTTCTGGAACTTGCTGCCCGCAAATAGTACAGGTGGTCATGTTCTGCTTCGACGCCGCCTTGGCCGCGAGCGCTATAGGCCACTGTCAGTTATTATCACAGAAGCAAAAGAGTGCACTTACTCTTCGGCACATAATCCTTCCTGATCTTCATCGGTGCTGAGGCGCCATTTTGCATCTCCCTCGCACGAGCCTCTTCCCGCTCGCGCTCCTCGGCCTCCTTTCGTTTCCTCTCACGCAGCTCTTCGTCTTCGACCGGTTCATCGAATCCTCCATTGATGTGTGCATCGACGTCCGGTTCCTCCTCCATCTGCACGTTTGCAGCGCGGTACGCCTCGACATCCGGCGCAGTAGCCTCCATAATCTGCGCGGCCATGCGTTTTTGTGCGAGTGTCATATTCTCGACTTCGGCAATGCTCATGGGTGGAGGTAGATCGGACGTTGCGTCAACCGCGGTAAATTCGATGGTTTGGACGATGTGATAGTCATGCCACTCGATTTCGGCAAACGCAACTACCAAGAGGTTAGTAAGTCGTAGACAAAGTAGTAAACCTACGCACTGCGCTCAGCCTCCTTGTCGTCCTCCCTCTTCTTCTCGCGTTCCCTACGCCAACGCTCGTATGCAGCTCGCTCACGCGCCTCGGCCAGCATGTCCCATTTTCCTTCGGGTGTAGCATGTAAGGCTATCTTGGCTAAGAGTTCTTTGGGAGGATGGAGTACACGCGTGTATTGTTCGACAAGCCGGTTAAAGTATCCAAAGAGGGAGTGGTTCGGGCGTAAAAAGTCGAATTGGAAGTTGCGCGCTTCACGCATTTGGAGTGCGTTCAGGAACGGGCGACCGCGACGAGCAGTGTAAAGTGCGGTAAGTTTAATAATATCCCTGTAAGGTGCATAAGTACCAAGCATAAATGGTTGTGAGGAGAGACTCACAGGTCGACAGCGCTCACTTGCGGAACGTCGTACACGAACTCATGCGGCGGAGGCTCCTTTGGCGGGGCTTGTATGACTGGTGCAGCTGTTTCCGGGGCGTCTTTCGTAGCGGTCACGGCTACGTCTTGATCGTCTTCGCCGTCTTCAACTTTTTGGATACGATGCCTGTAGTAAGCATGATATGGGTCGGCCGAGTTCAGGAATGAGAACTTGGGCTCGTTACGCTGTGACTCGCGGATCTTGTCCTCAAATTGAGGTGGGTTGGCGGAGCGGGCGACGAATGCAGCGGTACGGTCGATAATAGCTAGAAGAGACTCATATAGCAGAAACACAGACGAGATACATGGGAGCACTTACTGCGAATATCGGGCGGAGGATAAATCATGCCAGTTGCGAACTTGGCGGCGCCAGTTTTCGGAAGGTCCTCTTCCACTCCTTGCAAAGAGCTAGTATGAGTCGCAGACGCCACAGCATCTTCGATCATTGCGTTGACCTGCTTGTCCATTGCAACGCCCATAGGACTCGCCACGGCTACCGACATGATGAAGGTGAGGAAAGGACACGCCGGATCACGTGACGGATGACCAGCTTGCTTACATAACCTGTCAAGTGTAAACTTTTGGCTCGCATCTATCCCACCACAGGCAAGTCGAATTTTGATGTTTTGCAGAAGGATGAAACGCACTGGGCTCTGAGCCGCGATGGAAACGCACTACTGCTTACGAGCAGGCCGCCTAGAAAACGGTTAACTGAATCTGTTCTTGTGAATGTCCTTGACCTCTTGGAACTGGACTGACACATTGTCTCCAGCTATCATGGCTTCAACCAGCGATGTGGACATCCAAGCGTTCTGCGATATAGCCAACGAGATGACTCGCAGTATTGCGTCAGCCCGACAACTCATTCAATCCCTCCTCGCCAAGTGAGTCTCACCCATCGCTCATCTACCGCACCCATTTGAGACTAAAACTCAGACAGGACTCTGAACTCGACACCACCGCCGGCATTTCACTCTTGTCACTCAAGAACAATGTAATGCTGTCGTATATCCATTCTCTGGCACTACTCTCATCTCACCGGGTATTGGGACATTCCTTGCTCGATCGCGCTCCGCCGTCTCAACCATTTGGGACTTTGGATCGACCCGCGCGGGGAGGTGATGCGGGTGACCTGGTTGATACTATGGTTGAAGACAGGATAGTGCTCGAGAAGACCAAGGTACTCGAGGCGCGCATGAAGTATCAGATCGACAAACTTGTCAGATTGGCACAGGATGCTCGGCAAGACGAAGGAGACGTCATCGATGGTAGGTTCTTGTCGTTTATACTCATAAATGCGTAACTAACGCTTGTATCCAGACCCACTTGCCTTTAAACCAAACCTATCGAATCTCGCAGTACCATCCACTCAACGAGGACGTATCACTACCGAAGACGCCAATGCCGATAGGCAAGATGCAGACTCCAACTCTGATGCAGGCGATGAGATCTATCGCCCACCCAAACTCGCACCTGTACCCTATATCGACAAGCCCAGCAAAAAGGATCGGGCGCAGCCTCAACCTCGGTCCCTCTCCTCACTTCTTACGCTTGACCCCTCTCGTCCGCATGCCGAATCTGCCTCAGGCCTCGGTAATGGGACTGCTTCCCTATTATCCGCTCGTGCTCGAGAATTACAGCGTATGACCGAGTTCGAAGAGGAGAACATGACTCGACTAGTAATGAGCAAGAAAGAGGGAAAGAGACGAAAGAGGGACGAAGAGGATATGGCATTTGGCGGAAGCGGGGCAAGAAGAGGTGGTGGCGCAGCATTGCGAGATGAGTTTAAGGACGTTCTCGGGGCGATTGACAGAAAGCGAGGCGGCACGAGTGGTGGTGATGGATACGAGGAGTTGAGGCAACGAGGAAAGAAGGCGAATGCATTTGAGAGGAGTCGTGTCAGAAAGGTGGACCAGGTAGACGAGGGACGGGAGGGGCCGCGTGTGAGGAAAAAGAGCAGGTTTGAAGCGGCAATTAAGGCCAACAAGCAATCAACCAAGCGGAGGAAGTAGGTGGCTGTCGGCTTGGGTATACTATTGCACCTCATGTATATCATTATATATGCAAGATCTTAGATGGCATT
The DNA here is from genome assembly GCA_019677385.1 of Ceratobasidium sp. 392. NCBI lineage: Eukaryota > Fungi > Basidiomycota > Agaricomycetes > Cantharellales > Ceratobasidiaceae > Ceratobasidium > Ceratobasidium sp. 392. Next base: position 33,333 of record WSLO01000060.1, read on the forward strand.
TCATGATATTGTGTAGGATTAAGATACGAGACAGAAAGCCTAGTGCAACAATTAAAGTGTCCAATGTACACGACAAGCGACAGCGTCCGTGAGCATGAGCGTAGACGTGAAAATGAAGTACATATGGCAGCGTTAAAGCATGATTAGTCGCCTGAACACAAGCATATCATGACAGCCCGATGGACTGAGGGAAGCGGAACACATTGTTAGGATCAACGGCACGCTTGATGGACGAGAGGCGAGAGTAGTGAGAGCCATAGTATTGAGTCTTCCACTGAGAGTCGGTGAGCGATGGGTCGACGTAATTAACATCTAATAAAGGGGGGTAATAATATCAATATGAGAAGTAAACCCTAGGAGAAATAGCGCATACATGCAGCTTGGGGATTCGGCTCGAGTGCATTAAGCATGCCGTTGACAAACGAGATTCCGTCAGACGGGTAAGGCGGGTTGTAGCTCTTTGAGCTTGCATAGAGCTGGAACGAAAGGATGGCGTCACGGTGGGCAAACGAGGTAGCATCTGCGCCTTGGTCCTTGATCGCACCCCCATATACTACATCCAACACAACTTAGTATATAGCCTCCTGAGAGCGGAAAAAACTTACAGTCGATCTCGACGAACCAGTCGGTATCGCTGTTGGCGCCCTTTGAAACGAGATAGTTCAAGAAGCTCGTCCACTGGCTGGAGGTGACTGCAGTCTTCGTGAACAGCGACTTGGCAAAGAACGTGTCTTTTGGCTCGGGTTTCGTTGTCGAAAGCGGGCCATCAGTAGCGACAAGTGAGTCATACCAGTTGTATGTTTTGGAGGTAATTTTTCCTGGGCTCAGCTTGCTAGCCCAATTTGCTGTGGCCGAGTTGAAGGCGGACTTGGTCCCATAGTAGTCACCAGTAAACTTTATGCAAAAGTCGGCGATGTGGTTTAAAACTCGTCTAAAGTAAACTCACCTGCAAGTACAACCCACCATCGCCATCTGGACCAACTACACCAATCATCGCCATCTCTTTCGGTGCCGCGATCGCCAACTCCTGCCATGCGCCTAGCAGACTTGCGATCTTGCTCCCAGACAGAGTCGAACTGTAGTCAATCGAATACCCAATGACAGTGGCAGGCGCAGCAAACGTCGCAAACGTCCACTGCGTCACAATTCCGTACGATGCACCAGCACCGCGGAGAGCCCAGAACAGGTCCGGGTTTTGAGTGGCTGACGCAGTGGTGAGTGTGCCGTTGGCGAGCACTACCTCAGCAGCGGTGACACGGTCGTGAAGTAATCCACCGACACGGGAGAAAGGTCCGTATCCACCAAACGCAGTGTGCCCCTAAAAAACGCTTATGCTAAATATAAATTTGATTGTGGATACGGTAAACTTACTCCGCTACCAACATAAGGGCATGTGCCATGAGGAAGAGCACGTTGGCCATTGTCCCAGAGCTTTTGAGCAACGTCTCCAAGTAGATTTCCTGTTTGAACTTTGGCAACGCCCGAACCGTCAACGGTCAACGACTTCATGTTCTTCATATCAACGACAAGTGCCCCATCCTGGCCGCCAACCTAGGTGGGTTGTCAATTAGAAGCTAAGGGGATGTCGAAAATATATACTCACCCCATAGGCGGCATACGAGTGTCCGCCAGAGCGCCCGACGACGGGTATGTTAGATGTAGCAGCACATTTAACATATTTTTGGACATCCGCAGGTGAACTCCTATACAATCCATGAGTATAGCCTTTTGGGAGGGACAGCCAGCGACTCACGGATAGGCAATAGCAGCGGGGCTAAAGCTCAGCCTCTGGTTAAAGGCAGCGCGCGCTGTCCCGTAGTTAGAGCTCGATGGAGTGACGACAGTGCCGCTCGCACCGCTGCTAGTAAGGCAGGACGTGAACGCGTCTCTGCGCTCGACATCAACTACAGCTCCAGAGGCAAAGCTAGCGGCGACGAGCGCGGCAGAGACAGCTCGAGTCCACATGGCGACAGAGAAGAAAGGAGAGATGGAGTAGAATGTCCGTTCGTGATGGGGGTTTTATAGGTGTACGAGAAGTGCATCACTTGACCGCAGAGCTGAGCGTAGAAGCCAAAAACAGTGCATACATTGACGTTAGGTGTGCCGAGGGCAGTGGAACACCGCCACTCAGCTGAGACGGATCAATCGTGGATCGAGTCCACGGGCGATACTTGATGGCTGTCGGCCCGGTGAACTCGTGGGAGTCTATATTCGCGCTCATTTTCGCCTCTTGGCAAATCCATGGGCATCGCCCCGTCATTGCGTTATCTCACATTATGTCTATCTTTATGTATTTATTCACTCTTTGCACTGTGCTCGGCCCAACCGCGGCTATAAACCCAATTTTGATGTGTGTACTTTGATTTTGTTTCGTGATAGCGTATGGTATTAAACATCGAAGTCCGATATGTCGTATAAAACAACAAGGTCCCAGATAAGAAAGACAGGAGGTAGTGTTCGTAAGCATGAATGAAGTCATGTGTGAGAAAGTATAGGATGGGGGCACTGAAAGTAGAAGCAACCACGTTCATAGCCCAAGCACATCATTACGACAGCCCAATGGACTGAGGGAAGCGGAACACATTGTTGGGGTCGACAGCACGCTTGATAGACGAGAGACGAGAGTAGTGAGAGCCGTAGTACTGCTTCTTCCACTGGTCGGCAGTCAACAATGGGTCAACGTAGTTAACATCTAGCAGATACGATATGAGTTAGCGAGGGCAGCGAAAACAGCAAGGAAGGGCGCATACAAGCTGCTTGAGGATTCGGCTCGAGTGCGTTGAGCATGCCGTTGACGAACGGGATCCCATCAGACGGATAAGGGGGCTTAAGGTTCTTCGAGCTGGCATAGAGCTGGAACGAAAGGATGGCGTCACGGTGAGCAAACGAGGTGGCATCTGCGCCTTGGTCCTTAACCGCACCCCCGTAGACTATGTTCCATGTGAATCAGCATACAACTTATCAATATGAGCCACACCTCGCTACTTACGGTCAATCTCAACGAACCAGTCAGTATCGCTGTTAGCGCCCTTAGACACAAGGTAGTTCAAAAAGCTCGTCCACTGGCTGGAGGTCACTGCGGTCTTTGTGAACAGTGACTTGGCGTAGAATGTGTCTTTCGGCTCGGCGTTCTTTGTCGAGAGCGGGCCATCCGTAGCAACAAGTGAGTCATACCAGTTGTATGTTTTGGCAGTGATCTTGCCCGGGCTAAGTACGCTGGACCAGTTTGCCGTAACCGAGTTGAAAGCGGATTTGGTACCATAGTAGTCGCCAGTAAACTGCACGTATCGGTTAATGATAGAGCAATGCTAATGCTTGGAGTATACCCGCCTGCATGTATAATGTCTTGCCGTCTCCGTTTGGACCGACCACTCCAATCATGGCCATCTCCTTTGGCGCCGCGATCGCCAGCTTCTGCCACGCGCCTAGTAGACTGGCGATCTTGCTCCCACTTAGAGGTGAGTTGTAGTCGATTGAATACCCAATGGCAGTTTTAGGTGCAGCGAACGTTGCAAACGTCCACTGTGTCACAATCCCGTAGGACGCGCCGGCACCACGGAGAGCCCAAAATAGATCTATGTTCTTAGTAGCTGACGCAGTGGTAAGCGTGCCGTTTGCCAGGACAACTTCAGCCGCAGTGACACGGTCGTGAAGCAATCCACCAACGCGCGAGAAAGGGCCATATCCACCGAATGCAGTATGACCCTAGGGATGCATATTATCAGTATTTACGAGAAGTCACCAAACGAAACGGAAAACCTACCCCACTCCCAACATACGGGCATGTACCATGAGGCAAGGCACGCTGGCCATTATCCCAGAGCTTTTGGGCGACATCTCCAAGTAAGTTTCCTGTTTGAACCTTGGCAACACCGGAACCGTCAACGGTGAGTGACTTCATGTTTTTCAGATCAATGACAAGTGCCCCGTCTTGTCCACCGACCTAAAAAAAGCTGTTAGTTTCTCCGTATTTAGAACGAACGAAGAGGGCCTACGCCATATGCAGCATACGAATGACCGCCAGAACGGCCAACTACGGCTATTTTACTCGAAGCGGCACACTTCACATATTTTTGGACATCTGCGGCCGACTTCCTGTTGTGTTTTCTAAGTTTGATAGTCCCGGACTGATGTGTAGCATAGGTTACTCACGGGTAAGCAATAGCGGCGGGCTTAAAGCTCAGCCGCTGGTTAAAGGCGGCACGTCCCGATCCATAGTTAGAGCTCGATGGACTGACAATAGTTCCACCAGAACTACTGCTCGTAAGACACGAGGTGAACGTATCTCTACGTTCGACGTCAACTGCCGTTCCCGAGACGAAGCAAGCAGCAACGAGCACAACCGAGGCAGCTTGAGTCCACATCGCGGAAGAGAAGAGGAGGAGATGTGCTTGGCTTCAATCATGATGCTAATTTTATAATACCGCGAAGGGCGTCACTTGACTGCAGGGCCGGTGCTGAAGGATTCAGGTTGAAAGTGGATGTTTGACATTCGGGTACATCGGATCCGGTAGGACACTGCCTCTCTGACGCGAATTGATCGTGGATCGAGTCCACGACTGTTGCACGGCGAGAGTATAGTATGTATA